>JAKUCV010003330.1:0-10272 GCA_028386065.3 Turnera subulata | reverse complement strand
CGTTTCTGAGTGTTCTTTGAGAGTAATCAAGGTTGTTTGATCACAAATACAACAACCATTTCATGTCAGAATCATAATTCATCATCTAGTGCTCTTGTGTTCTTGAGTGTTCTTGAGGAATTCTGGAATTTCCAGAATTTCGTATGTGAGCTCAACTACAAAATTCTGCTTTGAGTTTGTTTGAAGATTCATTCCAACACTTTTGCATCTAATAAAATTATTTGTACTGTTTTCTACAAGAAGAAAAAATAATAAAACATACCAGCCATCTCCATGGATTGAAAGTGAAAGGCTATGGATAGAGGGATGGGTCATAATTAATCTCCCTCAAGTAGACATATATTCTCCATCCTTTAGGTAGAACATAGCCTGGACCTGGAACATAAGCATAAGAGGTAACGCCGCACTTGAAGCTAGTTTTACTTTTTAGCTAAACATGGCCTAGTAATATGTTTGTCAAACAACTGCCAATGTTGTCCAAGACTTGAATCACAAAAGAACAGAATCACAGAAGAGAATCGGGATTACTAAGCCCGATTATTTCTGATACAAACAATACAAGACTAAACTTGCCCCCAGCAATCCAGAAACTGTTGCCACTATGACGACAACAAGGTTGGATCTGTTCTTCTTATGTGACTGTTTCACTATGCATTTTGGCAAATGAAACGCTGGAATCCCTCCACACAGCAGATTGTTTCCCATCAGGAAAGCTGCATTTGAATTGCTGAAGTCTCCTTTAGTTGGTACATCACCCACAAAATCATTATGTGAGAGATTCAAGTATTCCAATACTTTCAATTCCGTGAGAAATAGTGGAATGCTTCCTGTCAAATTTTTACCAGAAATATCTAATTGTTGGATCCCTCTTATAGTAAACTGAAACTTAGGGGAATGGTTCCTTGCAAAAAATTCCCATCCAACCAAAAACTCTCTAAGCGAATTTCCAATATCGCTAGCAATTTCGCCAGATAATACGTTCTGCGATATATATAGTTGGCCGAGATTTCTCAAATTTCCGACTTCCTTGGGAAGGGAACCCCTCAGACCGTTCCGCGACAAGTCTAGCCATCGTGAAATGGATGTAATACCAAATATCTCCACGGGAATAGTGCCAGTGAGATTGTTACCTGAAAGATTCTGGAATGACACCAGAGAAGTCACTTCCGTCAATTTCAAAATCCACAAGCTTTTTCAGGATTCCAATTTCAGAGGGAATGGCTCCAGTGAGGCTGTTGCTCCCCAACCGTAATATCTCCAAATTTAGGAGATTACGAATTGTAGCTGGGATAGTTCCAAATATCTGGTTGTCGTGCAAGAGACAGTTCTTCAATTGTAATTGAGTGGTTTGCAATAGATTTACATAAACTCTAAAAAAATTCAAAAATTTAAACCAAAATACTCTATACTTTAAACCTTGAATCCTAATTTTAAAAAATTAAACTATAAAAGTTTAAACCCTAAAAACCTTAAACAAAACACCAAAAAATGTAAACATCAAAGGAAAAAATTCTAAAAACCCTAAACTTTAAACCATTAATCCTAAAAATGTCAAACCATAAACCGTAAACTTATGAACCCCAAACTCTTAACTTTAAAATGCTACATCTTAAAATTTTACATTTTAAAACTATAAAAATTAAAATTCCTAGATTCTAAAATCCTAAATCTTAGAACTCAAACACTAAAAAACCGTAAACTTTAAAACTATGAATCCTAAAACTCTATATCTTGGACTATTAACCCCCAACAAAATACTAAAAGCTAAACTATAAATCTTAAGATCCTCAAAACCTACCAAATTATAAAATTTCTTCATCCTTTCATTTCTTCTGCATAACTTATCAAATATCATTCTTCTTCAAGTTCTATTAACCTACCAAAATTATAACATTTCCTAATTCATCCTTTAATTTCGCTGCTATGCTAGCTAGCAATGCATGTACAATTAAAATCATTGGCCGCGGACGACGTATTTAGGAAGCAGAATTGAAATGTCCAAGTCCACTCCACTCACTATACATTCATGACCAAAATACAACCATATTGATTGACTTAGTATATTTCTTAGGTTCATTATGGTGATGTAATGGCTCGACCCATCTGTGCCTTATACAGATTCTTTCTCATATAGTCAATCAAGTATACGCTTCATTGGAAATTTGGAAAAAAGGATGGCCCATTTCAATCTCGCAAAGAAAATTTGTGCATTCTAAGTAATTAATGTCGTCGAAAAATTCTTCTACAAAGAAGAAATTTTACTCCACCAGCTTGCGCATGCATCTACTTAATTCATAGGACCCAAAACCACCATGAGGGACCAATAAGTAATGTAATAAGACGACGTCTTGCTTGACTTTGTATTCTTCCAAAGGGTTCACTATTGCTGATAATGTAGTGGCTAGAAAATTCTGCATTAATATATTAGAAAATTTCAACGGCATCGTTTTCATCATCACTAATGCAATTTCTATCATCGCTAGGGGTATTTGTTTGTTTTTCTTCTTTTTTATTTTTTAACTCTTTGGAAACTGATTCTTGGGTGTTGCACCAGAAGACATTAGTTTACAATTGAGACTGTTCGAAATAAGTTCAGTAGATGGAAACATGCAAAGATTAGACCAAGAGAATTCATAGTCTTCTCTTTTTGGACTAAGTCGTGAATCATAATTAGTGAAGTTCAAGTAGCAAGAAAAGAATGACCAAGATAATTATAATCATTAATCACATGGTTATACTACTCATCTATATGTTGACAATTTATTGTGTAGTGTTATTAATGGTCGGAGCATCCTTTGGGATCACAAATCCTAGTTCCCTAGTCCAGTTTTAGTTTATTTGCAGGTTATTTTAGATCTCGATTAGTGACATGTGAAGAGATAATTTCCACCATCATCATATTGACGTGGTCTGTAGGAACACAGGCACAGCGTTAAGCCATGGTACATAGGATCTAGGGTGTGGCAGGTCGTGAATTGGATTCAAACACGAAAAGCTGCACTTTGGTGTTTGACTAATTTGGTGTAAAGAATTGAAGCTATCAATATAACACTTCAGGAGGAAATCAATATAACCTCTTAAAAAATAAAAATAAAATTGAGTAGAAGTAGACAATTGAGTATATTCATTTTTTTTTTACATGGACGTTTAGTAGAACTAGGAAACCTATATTTACACTCCGTGGTAGGTTCATATTTTCATTTCCTTCCAAAAAAAATTTTTTTCCAACAAACTGACAAAACTATCCTCTCTATCCATCAATCAAAACCTAATTTAAAAAAAAAAAAAAGAAATGCATCATCCAAAAGACAGTGCTGCTGCAACAAAGTTTCTTCATTTCCTCTCGTCTCTTACCCTTCTCCTTTGATTGATACAAACCAATCTTTCATACACATGATATTCCTAATACAAAAAATCAGGTTAAGACTTAATTTGATTCTATAGCTTTAAACATTTCCTTGACGCGCATCCAACAAGGATAGCTTTGTAATTTTCCAGTATTTTCTCTCATGGACCATCAGTCATTCCCACCTCTATCCTGACCATGAGTCAACAACGTATTTCTACTCAAAAAAAAAAAAAGAGAGAAAAAAACACTAGAACGGTTAGAAACATAGAGGAAGACGAATTACACTTACAATCAAATCAGAGAAACCTTCACAAGAAAGAAGAACGACTAACCCTATCTAAAAACAAAACAAACACTAAAAGCAAACAGAAGGAAGCCTGAATGGCAAACAACGTACGTATAAGATACATCTTCTAGTGGAGCCTTTCTTTTCCCATTCCCCTGATGAACTTGGACAGCAGATTGACCCTGCTCCAAAAGAAAAATCCAAGTGATTGCAACCCATTCTTTTTCTCATAAAAAAAAATATTATTAACAGTTCAAGCTAAATGCAATATTACCTATGGGTTAAGGCTGTATTTGCTAGCTAGCTTCTTGAAACCTTCTTACAACAGGTCTTTCAAGTTTGCCTCTGATGGACATGAGTTTTGCAGTAACATCGCTCATGTTCATCCTTCCCTCTGCGTATTCTATGGAGCAAGCAACACCAATCTCAAATGTTGCAATCAAACAATCCTTCACTCTCTTGTTCCTATTCATATTCCCACCAAATGTGTCCTGAAGCAGAATAGGATCCAAGATATAAGGCAGTCGCTCTTCTTCGGACAAAGCAACCTTACCAAATTCATGGAGGTTCAGTCCATCTTTGAACATGTCATGTGTAGGCCTCTTCCCTGTAAACAACTCCAACAAAAGGATGCCATAGCTGTAAACATCGCCATATGTTGAAACTCCACCTCCCAATCCGTACTCTGCAATTGATAAACAAGATTAGGTACTAGCTGATTTTGATTGAAAAATAAATCCATTATTCTGCCAATTGAGAAAACAAAGCCATATTTTGGGTAAATTAAGTTTTACCTGGAGGAGCATAACCTATAGTTCCCTTTATCCCTGAAGAACTTGTTTGACTTGGAGGGTTTGTTTCTTGTAGGAATCTTGCTAATCCGAAGTCACCAACATGTGCAGTCATATCATCACTGAGAAGGATGTTGCTTGGCTTGATATCACAATGCACCAGTGGTATCTCACATTGATGATGCAGATAATCTAGCACACAAGCCACATCAACGGCAACGTTTAGCCTTTGAATGAAGCTCAAAGTCCTTGGTGCTTCATCTTCTGCACCAGAAGGGGCGTGATGCAACCACTGGTCAAGGCTTCCATTCACCATGAACTCGTAGACAATGGCCTTGAAGTCGTTACCTTGATAATCAATACCTGAACAGACAGTTAGTATCTTCACAAGATTTCGGTGTCTGATGTTGCGCAAGGCCTCACATTCAGCTAGGAAACTTTTAGAAGCCGAAGGGTGCACAAGGTTCAACACCTTGACTGCGATTGTTGTTCTCTCAGCATCTCCATTGATTCCTTTGTAAACAGATCCAGAGTTACCCGTCCCTATCAAGTTTGTAGGAGAAAATCCATCTGTAGCTCTGAGTAAACTTTGATAAGACAACTGCAAATTGCGTAGAGGATTTTCAACGTGTTCATCACTTTTTTTCTTCCCCGAAACAAGATACAAACAATACAAGACTAAACTTGCCCCCAACAGTCCAGAAACCGTTGCTACTATCACAACAACAAGGTTGGATCTCTTCCTCTTATGTGAGAGTTTGACTATGCATTTTGGCAAATGAAATTCAGGAATGCCTCCACACAGCATAGGGTTTCCCATCAAGAATGCGGCACTTGAATTGCTGAAGACTCCTTTGGTTGGTACTTCACCCACGAAAAAATTATGAGAGAGATTTAAGTATTCCAATACTCTCAATTCCTCCAGAAATAGCGGAATGATTCCTGTCAAATTGTTATCAGAAAGATCTAATTTTTGGATCCCTCTGAGCAAACTAAAAGTTGGAGGTATGCTCCCTTGCAAGAAATTCCCATCCAACCTAAGAATCTCCAATCTCACACAACCACCAAGGGTTGTAGGAATCTTACCAGATAACAAGTTTTGGGAAAGATAGAGTTCACCAAGATTTATCAAATTTACGATTTCTTTGGGAAGGGAACCCCTCAGACCGTTACGTGACAAGTCTAGAGTGAGTGACAAGGATGTAATACCAAATATCTCCACAGGAATAGTACCAGTGAGACTGTTATATGAAAGATCCAGCCATAACAAGTTTTGGGACTTGCCAATAGTGGGAGGAATCTGACCTTGAAAATTATTACCAGATAAACTCAAATAAAGTAATGAGCTTAGATTTCCTATGGATTCTGGAATGTTACCACACAAATCATTTCCGTCAATTTCGAAATCAACAAGGTTTTCCAGCATTCCAATTTCAGAGGGAATGGCTCCTGCGAGTTTATTGTCGAGCAAATGTAATCCCTCCAAGTTCTTGAGATTATGAATTCCAGCCGGGATGGTTCCAGATATTCGGTTGTCGTTTAGAGCCAATATTTCAATTGTAGTTGTGAGGTTGGCTATAGACTCAGGCAACATGGCTTTGAAGTTGTTGATACCTATGTCCAGAATGCGTAAGCGGGTGGCATTTGATAAAGAGGAAACAAAGCTCAAGTCATGTTCGGTACCTCCAAACCGATTGCTGTAAATGCGTAACACTTCCAACCGCTGAAGTTTCTCCAGATTTGGAACTTCCCCAGTAAATTCATTCTCACTACAATCAAACTGTACCAAATCTGAGGCATTGGATAAGCACGCCGGGAGATTGCTAGTAAGATGATTAGATGAAATGCTGAAGAAATAAAGATTAGGAAGAGAGATGCCAAAATCTCTAGGAAGAGTGCCTTGCAATCTGTTCCCCATCAGCGACAGAAACTGGATAGAAGAGATATTGTATAACAGGGGAGGGATAATACCTGACAAATTATTAAATTCCAGGCCAAAGAGCTGTAGGTTTGTTAATTGGGTTAGGGGTTCGGGTATGCTTCCGCCCAAGTTATTGTTGGATGTCCAAAGTTCCACCAAAGATGAAAAATTTCCTAAAGAAGGAGGGATGCTTCCAGTTAGTCTGTTTCTGGCAATGTAAAGATATTGGAGGTTTGAAATAGAACCAAGGTCCTCTGGAATCTTATCTACCAGCTTATTGTCAGAAAGAGTGATTGACCTGAGGACAGTGCAGGCCGACAAGTTGGCTGGGATATTTCCAGTGAAAGAATTGTTGCGGAGCGCTAGTACTTGCAATCTTCGCAAACGGCTAACTTGAGGTGGGATTTGGCCACTAAAGCTGTTGTTGTGGAGCCACAATGACCTTAGGAAACTCAAGTTCCCAATATGTGGAGACAGGAAGCCTTCAAGTTTTGAGGAGTTGAGGTGCAATGCAGTGACTCTTTGGTGCTTACGACCACAAATGACACCATGCCACTGGCAAAAATGGACGGTTTCGTTCCAAGAGCTCAAAGCACCAAAAGGGTCTTTTGTGATTTGGGTTTTGAATTCAAGTAAGCTCAGTCTATCTGTTTCATTTCCTGTAGTAATAGTGGCATATGATGCTAATGAGGAAGTACAGGTTAGGCAAACAACAACAGCAAGAAGGGAAATGATGGAAAACAAGTAGTGTGTGAATCCCATATCTTTGACAGCAATGAGAGAATACGAGATGGGTTGATGAGTGAGAGAACTGCGTGCTTAATTGAGATGGATTGACGAGTGAGAGAACTGCATGTCTTGGTGTATATTTATAAATACCTGAGAGTGGACAACGCAATGGAGTCCTTTGTTCTGGATTAAAAAGGAAGAAACAAAGAAGTTGCGCTCGTCAGGTGCCTGCACTGCATCACATCATTAGAGTCTAAGAAAGGAAACAACTAAGTCAGACTATGCTGTATAAAGGCATTTATGCTTTGATTAATTATATAGTCTAAGAAAGGAAACAGCTAAAGTCACAGGCCGTATAGACCACGAACTGCAAAGCCACTCCTGTGCCCCGCCTGGCTGTGTATAAAACTTTTTTTTCCTTCTAGACAAAAAAAAAAGAAAAAAAAAAAGAAAACACGAGGTATATAGAAGAATTTTTACCTAATCAGATGGCTAAAATTTCTTTTGATGATATTTAAATTTTCTTAGAAGAGATAAAAATTTATTAGTAAATCAAAGTTAATAAGAATCATTGTTGGTGATGATTTTTACGCATGGTATGCATGTCCTCTCATTTCCATTTCAACATAATGTTACTTTAGAACGCAAAAAGAAAGAAAAGAACTAAACTGAACATGCACTCAGTGCCTGACAATCACCTCTAATCTAAACTGAAGCCCAGAAGGCACAGAATCTTGATTTTATTTATTCCAAAATTGTTTAATTTAAGTCCACCCACTGCTCACCACGTATTTGGGAAGCAAAAGTGAAATGTCTAAGTGCTCACTTCCCTGCCTGCCACTTGGAGCTGGAATTTCTAAGTCACTACTCACGACGTATTTAGGAGCAGAACTGAGATGATTAAAAACAACCACGCCTTGCTTGACTGTATTTTTCCTAATGTATAATTGCCATGATAGCTAGTTCTTCATCTCCGCAACTCCTACTAGCTCTTGTAGTTTTTCTCCAGTATTTGGTGGATCAATGCAACGCGTACGGTACCGTTCCCACTTACTCAATCAAATCAAGTAAACGCCTCATCAGTTGATTGGAAATTAGGGATATTTATACAAGAAGGTATCCTTATTCCTTCCCATTTACCCAATCAATTAAACGCTTCATCGGAAATTAGCGTATTGAAAATTTTGAATAGAGGAGAGGATGACCCTTTTCAATCTCTCATGGTTGAACTTTTTTTTTTTCTTTTTGCACTAGTTTCCTAGGCCAATCCACCTTAGACGTCAATGAACTTAGACTACTCTAGATTAAGGTATGACCGAACTATAAAGGTTGGTTGGTGCCTCAAGTTCTTGAAGTGTTGCGTTCCCAAAACTCGTATTCGAGATCCTTTGGTTAAGTTAAATTAAAGGATGGCTCATTTCCATGTCCCGTGGGTTAAAAATTTGTGCGTTCTAACTAATTAATTTCGTCAAAAAATTCTTTTACAAACAAAAAATTTTGTTCCAGCAGCTTGCGCATGCATCTACTTCTATTTATTGATTTATTAATTAGGAACAACTGATTAAAGTTTTTAGTTTTCGATTGCGATTGTTCACAATAAGTTGAGTTGATGGAAACATGCATGGATAGAACAAGACAATTCAGAGTCTTTCCTTTTTCGGACTGAGTCATGAACATTTGATTCCTTGATTCTGGACTGACTCAGGATACAGCATTTGCTATAAACGCTCCCCCTAGAGCAATCTAGCCGCTCTTTCGGATTTGACAGCTCAAGTAAACTTGCAATATTACCTTCGGGCTTTTGCTAGTTAGCATCTTGACCTCTTCTTGCAGCAGGTCTTTCAAGTTTGCTTCTGATGGACAGGAGTTTTGCAGTAACATCCCTCATGTTCATCCTTCCCTCTCCAAATTCTATGGAGCAACCAACACCAATCTCAAATATGGCCATCAAGCAATCCTTCACTCTCTTGTTTATTTTCATATTCCCACCAAATGTGTCCTGAAGCAGAATAGGATCCAAGATATAAGGCAATCGCTTATATCTAAGATGGCTCAAGGGACTCAAAGTGTAGATCCAAATTCTTTTGCTCTTTGGCAGCCTACCTCAATTAAAGGGTCATCGCTTCAGGTAGGCTTTTCTGTTCCTTTCTTGGTACGAAGTAATTAACCAGTAAGACTATTCTTTCATGCTGCTTTAGATGGTGGTTGACTCTTTCTTGCTTGACCTTTGTAGTGTCTAGAGATTTTATAAAGACTGAAAACAGTAAGTCTCTGGCTTGATGTCAGGTTCCATCAAGAGAATTTGCAGAGACTAAAAACGAAGAAGAAGTGCCCAACAACATTGTGAAAAAGCGAAGGGTCGTGGGTCCACACTAGAAGTTGCTATCTCGATCTCCGTCAAGTGTTATGATTTTCCAAGTTAGTGTTTTTCCATTTTCCTATGGCAACTTCTTCATCACCCCACATTAGTGAACCACACAAGAAGTTGCTATCTCGATCTCCGTCAAGTGTTATGATTTTCCAAGTTAGTGTTTTTCCATTTTCCTATGGCAACTTCTTCATCACCCCACATTAGTGAACCACCACTTGCGGGTTCCACTTATGGTGCTTGGGCTTGAAGCCAGAGAGTGCTTTTAATTATTGTCATAAGAAGGGACATGGAATACAAGAATGCAGTAAACGGATGCATAAGTTGTTAGGCAGTGGCTGCATAACTTTGTTGAAGTGGTTGGCCAACCTTTGTTGAATAACAAAGTTAGGCAACCTAATTTTTGCCTAATTTTTTCAACTTGTTTTGTCTATAAATAGGCATTGATTCTAAATGTTTCATCATCCCATCTTCCCATAGAATTGTGAAAGAAAGAAATAAGAGAAGAGAGAGTGAGGGAGAGAGAGTAATTGTGAGGAAGAAAAATATTTCTCAATATTTTTCTTATCCCCTCTTAAAATTAGAGTGTGTCAAAATAGTGGGAAAAATACTTTTGGGGTATTTTTGGAAAACACTTGGGAAACACCTTGTGGGACACTATTTTGGGTAGACTCTAGGTTTTATTATGCCCCTATTATTAGGGAAGTCTTTCTTGTAAGCCTACTATTTTTATAGTGGAAGTTCTGTGGGATCGTGATTGTGGACGTAGCCCAAAAGTTTTGGGTGAACCACGTTAAATTCTGTGTGCCATTTATTTTGGTTGATCAT
>JAKUCV010003329.1:0-13096 GCA_028386065.3 Turnera subulata | reverse complement strand
TTGTGACTAGAATTCCTAGGTTGTAACGGTTTGTTAAGCACCCGTAAGCTTAACGTAGATAGTGAAATCTTCAAGTGAGACTTGAAGGGCTGGATTAGCCACACTAGTAGAGTGTGTGTGAACCAGGATAAATTTCTTGTGTCCTTCATTCTTTTAATTCCGCATTTAATTCCTGCTTATTTCGTTTTTATTCGATTATTGCTATTCACCCCCCCTCTAGCGAAGGGTTGTTGTTCTAACACCTCTTCTTGAGGATTTTCAATTTCAACGTCTACAAGAGGTCTTATTACCTCGTTGGGGTCATCTTGTATCTTTTTGCCTTTTCTCTGTCGAGGATTTTTTATTTCCTTAAAACCAAGAGGTCTGCAACACTTCTGGCTTGCTTTGGATTCATTTGCATTCTTTGGTTGACCTTCGGAGACATCAATTCTAACAGGAGCATTTGCAACTTGAATGTGAGAATTGGTCACTCTATTGACATTAGTAAATGCTTCTAGCAATTGATTTGCTATATTTTGCAGATGAATTATATTTTGAACTTCGAGTTCACACTGATTTGTTTGAGGATCAAGACTTGATAATGATATAGCATTCTATTTAATCCATTTATCCAGCTACTTATTTTCTCCCCTAATGTTGGATAATTATTTTCATCAAAACGACAATCAACAAACCTTAATGTAAATAAATCTCTAATTGTTGGTTCCAAAATATTTAATAATTGGTGGAGATTCATATCCAGCATATATTCCTAATCTTCTTTGAGGACCCATTTTAATTCATTGTGGTGGAGCAAATGGCACATATACTGCAAAACCAAAGGTCCAAAGAAGGGAGATATTAGGTCCGTGACCATGAACCAACTGAATAAGGGAAAGCTTGTGATAACTTGTTGGCCCGATGCGCACAAGTACTGTTGCATGCAAAATGGCCTGTCCCCAAGCAGTAATAGGGAGTTTCTTTCTCATTAGTAATGGTCTTCCAATCGATTGGAACATTTAATAAACGATTCACCCAGATCGTTTTGGTTATGAACGTGAGCTACAGGATATTCAACCACTATTTCAAATGATATACATTAACGATTAAAGGAATACACTGGTATTATCAAGACATAGAGTTTCTAACATAATTAGGGATGTGTGTCCGCAATTGGATTGATTATAAAAGTAAGCATGCAAAATGCCAAATTGCGTCTAATAAGCACATATTAGACCATCTAGTTGAAGCATCGATCAAGACCATAAAATAACCTAAATGGTCCACATGGAGGATTTATTAGTCTGTGTACATCTCCTGAATTATTTCAAAAATTTTTGGTGGTTGTAGGCCAACCTTTTGATATGAAGGCTGTATAATTAATTTTCTTGTGAGCAAGCAAGCACATAGAAATTCATTAGAATGTAAAAACTTTTAATTTTTCAATGAATGACGAAATGAATTTTCAGTAATTCTACACATAATTATTGATTCGAGATGGCCCAATCGGTGCCAGCTTCGGGCTGTAAAAACTACGTATTTTAATAACTTAAGAAAAAATATTTGCTAGCTTCAGACTGGTGCCAGCTTCAGGCTATTATGTGCCAGCTTCAGGCTGTTGTATGCTAGCTTCTGACTAGATATGATAACTTTTAATAACTCGAATATTTATACAATACAATCTAAAGGATGACGCAGGTAATATTTCCAAAATTTGTTTTTTTTTTTTGGCAATAGCCTTTGTAATATAGTTATTCAGCATCTCTTTCATTTATTATCTCAGCATAATATCCGTTTGAAATGAATATTAATAAATTCCTTTGAGACATCGAATAAAATATCCTTAACTTTCCTTTTACTATCGTAAGTAGCAAAATTTGTGCTCTTCAGGAGTATAATGAAATTTATGCTCTTCCAGAGCGTAAATATATGCTCTTCTAGACTATAGTAAAACTTGTGCTTTTCCGGAGCATATTACTCTCCTCATTTTAAGATTGTTCTATCATATGCTACTTACAAATAATATCTGTTTATTAAGTAAGGAATGTGTTATTGCATTACCTCTAGGACAAATGCCCGAGTCATTATCCTAGAAACCATAGTTTCATGTTCACATTAAAATTTAACAAATATAATATATTGTAAAATAAATATAAGTAAACATAAAATATAAAGCAATAAAATATAACACATAATAACATGATAAAGCTGAATATAAAATAAAATCAATTTTTCTTTTGCACTTCATCTTAAAATATATATTTGCTTGCACCTTCAGGGTAAGCAAGAAAAATAATAATATCCAGAAATAAATCCGTCTAGAAATTGATATCATGGTCATCAACTTGATCAAAATTGGTTTCAACAATATAAAATTTTTCCTTTAAGGGCATTTGATATAGTTCTACCTGATGCCTTGCTATACGACATGTCCGTAACCAATTAACTATCATGTCATTTGCTTCAGGGAATGGAGCAAGACTAGTAAGATTTCATGATTTTACATTCCGTGGTTATTTCTCTCATACATGTGATTCACATGTTTTCCTTTATTTGCACGGCGATTTAAAGCCTTACTATTATTGTAACCATTACAATCATTGTTATTATAATGGTTCCTTCCACGTCTACGTCCATGACCACGACCTTGGTCACGGCCAAAATTATCATATACAGTGGCATTCGCTTCATGGAATGGGACAGAGCAAGTTGGACGGGAATCATGATTATTCATTAATAGCTCATTATTATGTTCAGCCACAAGGAGATATGAAATTAAGTCCGAATATTTCGTGAAACTCTTTTCACGATATTGCTGCTGCAGGAGAACATTTGATGCATGAAAAGTGGAGAATGTTTTTTTCTTCTATTATATCAGCATCAGTAATATTTTCTTCATATAATTTCATCCGAGTTTTTATTCGAAATATAACTGAATTATATTTGTGCATAGATTTAAAATCTTGCAACCTCAGATGCAACCACTCATAACGAGCTTTGGAGAGAGTATGACCATCTTCTGGCGATCATACATTTCGTTTAAAGTCTTCCAAAGATCTGCAGGATCTTAATAGTAAGATACTCAATCTTGACTAGATACTTCTTTTATCTAAAATAGATACAGCTTTCGCATTATCTTGACTAGATTTTATGGTGTCTCCCAGACTATTAGTATCTAAATGCAGTTTTGCTTCTAGTACCCATGACAGAAAATTTATTCCGGAAATATCTAGGACCTCAAATTCAAAGGTAATAATAATAGCAACAAGAAGTGTTAAAATAATAACGAAAAGAAGTGTTTGAGAATTAAATACCTCAATAGATTAAAGCTTCATGCTATGTTTAAGCACCACAAATATAAATATTATATTAACAATACTGAATTATAATAAGAAATATTATAAATACTTATCTCAGTACGGTAGAGTCTGGTGCTGATAACGTGTTACTAAATTGAAGATGGAGAGATACATTGAAGATAAACTTCATAATAATATTCTCCAATAATTAAGAGAATAAACTTAGAAAGAAATAATGAGAGAATGATAGAAGAATAGAAGAGGGAGAAAGGTAATGTTTTATTGTAATGATTGTATCTGGAGTACAATATTATATCTCTATTTATACTAGAGAATGATGAAGGTTAAAGGTAGCTACATTTAAGACATGAAATAAATGTATAATACCTAATATACATCGGTTTGGCCGTTTATAAATTTCATACAATGTACATTCATATTCATAACAGTTTCCTTCTTTAAAACCGGGTTAACTAACCTTTAAGATTGAGCCAATAGCTACTTCTGTGTGAAAGGAAGTGAGAGCTTATGTTCATTGAAAGGTTATTAAACCCGTCCGGCAATTGACCCATTATATTGGTCGGGTTGCGAGTTTATAGGTCTAACCGGGGTTCAACTAGGTCTGATCGGTATTAGAATTAATAGTGAAAAATCATTTTTTTTTTTACAAATGGTTCAATAAAAGGTCTAATCATGGCCTGACCAAGATAAAATTATAGAAATTTTGATTATTAACCCAATAAAAACTGGAAACAGGTCACCAAATTCGGAGGACCCAGAGAACCTGCCATGACCCGGCCTATTTTTCAAATCCGGATCATTGTTACCCGAGTCCGACCGGCCAGGCCGGCCTTGACAACAATGGTTCATTGTTATCTAGACATTACCGAGCCAAGGGCGATTTCGGTACCTACAGTATTAGGCTCAAGATCCCGAGCACCTCTAGAACAACCTATGTTATTATGTTTACTTTTTATATATTTCCTATCTAGAGCATTTTTTTTTCATTACTAACTCGGATTCGACCCAGATAGAGCGAGTATGGTGAGTGAGTCTCCAATGAAGATTTTCTGCATACACAAGGATTCGGACCCAAGACTCCGCTTAAGCGGAACCAAGTCGCTTACTAATTAGACCAACCCCAAATTGATAGAACATGTTTACTTATCTTGGTTTGTAACCTTTAAAAGGAGGGTCTAATCTCCCCGTGGTGAGGCTAGCACTATATCCGGTGTGGTTTGTGTTGCAGATATTCGTTAGTTTTATACTATGAATGAACATTATGTTTCGACAAACAAAAAAAAGAACAAAAAAAGACCGCCTCTCCCCACATCAAGCAATTGAGAAATGAGAAATGCCACACAACTAGCTAGGGGAGCCCAACAATTAATGCAACCGCCAACGATGGGTGGGTGCATTAATTCTGTAAATCCAATATCCATCCAAGTATGTATCATTTATAACCACTGCAGCTTCTCAAAAACCAAGGTTCTAGTCTCTATCCCAATTAGACAGCGACCTGATCAACCCCAACTTATAGCATCTTCAAGCCCATACTTGGAACTAACACTAATCTTGTACATCTAGATATGGCGAATGATACCGCTTTGAGGGCCTCCTTGGTCTGGTTGGCTGCGGGCATGGTGATAGTAGGGATATGCACGCAATCTTTCAAGAAAGTGATGGTGACTTACATGTTTGGTGTGCTTGGGATTGCTGGGCTGCTATTGCCTGACTGGGAATTCTTCGACAGAGATTATTCCAGGTGGTTCTCTCCAGTCTCCCAAGAGGATATGGCAGCTCTTGCTCCAAGATCTGGGTTCCGGTTGGTTTATTTTCAACTCATCTTTTGGTTATTTGTTGATATATATCTCTTCAACAAATCAAATTCACCCATTTAACTAACTAGCCATATATGTAGTAATTGTTAATGTTTTTACCCACTTATTTCTCCCAAAAAAAATATAAAGGAAAAAAAAAAGAGCGTTGTAGGATAATAGTAAATTAAACAGTTAACATTGACCCAAGATTTTCATTGTTTTTTTTTTTTTTCAAAAGGAAAAATTGCAGTGAAAGTTGGTCTCCTTTAATTGCAGGAGTAGGATTTCTCCTCTCAGATTGATTGCCTACGCAGCTGTTTATGGATATGCCACGTACAATTGGTGGAGTTACGTATGGGGTTGATGGATTCCGGATGGGGCTAATTTATTGTTCTAGTTAGAATAGAAAGGAGTGGCGATTATGCAACGGTTTATTTAGATTTTTAACGCAATAGAAGGGTGTGCATGTTTAATAATTGAGCAGATGTTTTTGCAACATTATGTGTTATGCCTTGGCATCTCTTTAAGCTAAACGCAGCAGAGTTAGGGAGCTGCTCTTGCATCCCTTTTCTGTATTCTTTCTTGTCTTTCATAGAATTATTGGATTCTTTCGGAAATTAGATACAGACGTAGCAACGGCTGGCGACCTGTGCGCCGTCGGCCTTTGAAAGAAGGAAGACCAGTTTTATTTTATTTTGTTTGATGAGAAAAAAAAATTAGGAAGACGAGTTACAAATTTATTGCCGTTCGTTATATTTTTCTTGATATGGCTCAATGGCTCATAGGTTAGCCTGCCAACCCTTGTAATTTAACTTTTTGGTCTTGCGCATTCCCTTCTCTAGTTAAAATAATTTTGTATACGATTTCTTTTACCACCTCATAAAATTCCGGTAATATGCACCAACACCTAACTAGTTCAAGTAATTTGGCCCTTAATTAGTTCAAGTTATTTGGTAATTAAAGTCTCAAATTCAATTGTTTTAAATCAAAAATATTAGTGCTGAAAGAGTTTTGGCCCTCTACTACAATTGTTTAAAGACTAAGATAGAAAAGCCCTTAAAAGAATGGAGGGAAGTGGCAAGCGTTTCCATTAATTTTAATTTTTCATTTCCTCTTCAATTTCTACAATACTTATATTTACTCACTATAATTTACAAACCAAAATTATTAATATTTTTAAAACTGATATTTTCCATCATTTTAAGTTTTAAATTCTATTTTTATTATTCTCTAAATTTCTAATGTTGATGTCTCATCCTTAACCAAGGTTTGTTTTGGAAAATATTTAAATTAAATTTATTAATGATTTTTTATTTTCTATAAAAAATTTAATTAAATAATTTTTTTGATATTAAAAAAGTATCTCCATCACTACAGGACTAATCTCTTCCAAATTTCGATCCACACCAATTAAGGTGATTATCTTATCAACTATGCATAAAAAATATATTGTACATAATTTAATATTTAATTTATCTTTAATATATTACCAATATCTTTAAAATATATTATTTGTCAATTTTTGTGGTATGATTTATGTAAAATTCTATTTAATGTTTGTGCATTATTCGATCTTTTAGAGGAAAAAAATATAATGTTGGATGGATCAAACCAACAATTTATTCCTGGAAACGATGAATAAAAATATTGGACAAGAAAACAACCAAGAGGGCACCAATAATTGCCACACACAGACGGATTTCTGGAGATCGGCAGGGCCAAACCAGTCTTTACAGAACAACAACCAAAAACCCTAGCCAGGGCTTTTCCATTGTACAAATTAATAATAGAGGAAAAAAGAAAAAACACAGACACAGACGACCACTACCGTGTTCTCTTTCTCTGCCTATCAAGCTCGATCGCACTCTCAATTTTCTAAACACAACCCTAATTCTTTACCTTCACTAGTCGCGGGCGGCAGCCAAACCACGACGATCTACGGCGCAACCACCAGCTCTGCACTTCCTACTCCGGCGAAGGGAAGCCATTGAAAGTCTGATAATCAGACCAAATCGACGACAGGTATCTTCTCCCATCAAAACTCTTATTCGGCTGCTACTGCTTCATACGCTGAAACAATTTTGTTTGTTGGGTTATTATTTTGAATTTGGCTAGAGCTACCTCCATTTGCTGCAATCTCAATAGCCCATGCTGTTATTATTGGCTTCAATTTTCAGCTCTGGTCATGCTAATCAATGTTTTTGATTCTTTTTCACTGATGTTTGGATGTCTAGGTATATGGTAAGTTGAATGAAATGCTCGTACTAACGAAAACTTTAGATATTAGGTATTGTTATGTGCCCAACCTAAGAGGGTTTTTGAAATTTCGTAGGACTTGAAATGCGAACCATTAGAGTTGCTTTTCTAGAACAACACAAATGATGCCAAAGGCCTATAAACCACAAGTTGACGGTAATTGATTCTGTGCCATGACTACACAGACCTGTGGTATAGAAGCACTACCATGTAAATGTTGGAGCATAAGGAATTGTTGCCGCACATTTGACTTGGATGAGGATTCTGTAACTTGTGCTTGTCTGCTATTTTCCAAGTAGTTCAAATTAACTAAATCACCGTCATAATTATTGTATTTGATGTTTTAGTTTGAACAATAACTTTTTCAACAAAATTTGTTAACAATGTCATTATATGTTTGGATATACTAGCATTCTGAAAAATGTTATCTAATTGAAACCAGTTGATGGTCAGTTGGGCACGATTGAAATTGTTGACCCGTCGATGGCTGGGCCTGGTTTTAATATCATGCTAACAGTGGTTGATGATCAAAACATTTGGGATGAAGATTAGGCAACAGTTGGCTCTTGGTTATTATTATTATTGTGTTTTTTTTACAGAACATGGAAGCTCTTCTGCACTGCAACTTTCTATATCTATTTTGTTTGCACATTTTTTTCTGGATTAGTTCAGCAATGAATTTGATAAGCTTATATGTACTTGTCAAGTGTTTAATTGTTGACTCTTCTAATGGCTAATTCACACTCGCTAGTTGTGAGGAGACTCTCCATTCCCATAAACGAACACAAAACAGCCTTGTTACTGCCATATCATTTAGTCATGAGGCTCTTCACACACAACATGCTATCATCCAACATCAAGGGAGTAACCAATGGCTTCCCACTACGCATCGAGGTGGAGAAAGTGGTGGAGAAGGAAGTTGACTTCAACCCTGATTTCCTTAGAAACATGTTTGCCAAGATTGAGTGGAAAGCATTTGTTGATGCTGCTCGTACCATGGGATATGCCGAGCTGCCTGAGGAGGCCGAGGCATCAATGCTGGAGTCTGAGGAGTTTCTCAGGAAGTTCCACCACGGACTCTTGGAGCTTCATCTAGAGGAGGGAGCCTTGGTTTGTCCTGAGACAGGAAGGAAGTTTCCAGTGAACAAAGGGATCCCTAACATGCTCCTTCATGAAGATGAGGTGTGAGGGTTTTGATTTTTCTTGGTTTTCTAGGATTCTGGTACAGTGGTTTCGGTTCTTCAAATCAGTAACAGATTTCTTCCTTGCTTCTAGCTTTGTTGCTGCAATTTTGTTTGTAACAAGTTCATACCGGAAGTGATTTCTGTCTGATTAATTCAACCATTTCAGCGATATCATGCTTTACTTTCAATTTGGGTGGTCATGTAGGTTCCATCCATCTCTTTCATAATCTGTGTTTTCAAGTTTGGAACATTAGTAAAAGGATATGTTTTGCCACAATGTTTCGAGTTAAAATGATCACTAAATATTTTTTGGTAAAATAGTACTTAACCAATTATTTTGGTCAAGATAATGTTAGTAGACACATTCAAAGTGAGCAATAAAATCATCCCCTTAACGTCACAAACATGCTAGTTTTTTTCCAATAAAGCAGCATCTACAGACGATTCCTCTCTAATTCTTCCAACCATGGACTGTGTCGGACAGTATTTTGGAATAACCATGGAATTTTTCCATTTCATACATTCACCGGTAAGCAAAGTGGGCCACCCCTGAATTTTGGTACAGAATATAGTGTGCTTGATGCATATCTATTGTTGCAGATAAAAATGGTAGATGTACATGTAGTTTTGTTTTGTATAGTACTTCCCTATCTACCAAAAAAAAACCCCTTGAAGAGGGCAAACCACAAAAAAGATTTTACGGATTAAATATGAGGCAGGAAGGGGCCAATGAGCTTTTCCTTCAGCTATCTTTCTTGCGGGGGGTTTCATCAGGCGGGGGCGGCACGCCGAATACCCAATCGAGAACATTAAGATACTTTGATCTAAACACTTCCCTCTCCTGTGCATAACAATGCATTATTACAGCAGTTGAGAGACTGAAAACCACCACATCTGCTCTCTTTAAATTCTTAAACTGTGAGAAATATCCAGCATCAATTGCACATGTAAAGAAGCTCTCAATTGCCCTTGCAAGGCAGTAGAGTGATATCTCAATTCGCCTGCTCTTTTTCTCAATTGCTAGGGCTAAGCCAGTTGGGAACTGTTCAAGAGCACAAGTGATGTTTGAGAACGAAAACATAAAAGTATTTTCAAGACAGATAAATCATTGAATCAGTTCCAGTACCGTTGCAATTGCCACCATGGGTATGGTGCATCTCCTGAAAATTCTGAAGAGCACGCACGTCCACGTCCTGGTGAACAACAACAAAAAAAAAGCTGTTTTTAGTAACAAAAGGTTTCACAAGTGTGGGCGAAGTTACCTAAAGTAAGCAAAAGACAAGGTTTGTCAGACCAAGAAATGGCCTTGGCCTGTGCAGTTTCTGGTCAAACAACAAGCGGTGCTACCTCAATCTTGTTTTTTTCTTTTTCCTTTCTTTTTTATTTTTGGTTTCTACCATGCCACTTTTTAAAGTCTGCTTTGCAAATTAATTGTATGCCTCTTCAACTATTTAAATAAAGTGCACACCTATCGTGTATACACTATACCATGAAATATGTAAAACTTGCCAAGGCATGAAAATTTACAAATATTTTTCATGCATCCTGCAAAGGAGAAAGATAAATTTATGGCCATGACAAACACACTGTTAACATGAGCATACAGTTATGATTGGTTTTTTATGGTGATGATGGAGTAATTATTCACGCAAACTAGCATTAGCCAAATAGGAAGCAGCTAGGCCACATGGGCTGATTTTCCAATCATGTCACGGATATAATATAATATGATATGCACATCTCTCAATGTTCTAAATGAAAACTAGGCGTAAATCACCAGAGGCCCCAACTATTATTTCCAGAGCTCCAAATTAATAGGATACTGGACTCGGAATGCAAATCCAAACTAGTTTTCATATAAAGCAAAAAGATGAAAGATAGGAAACAGAAAATCAATACTAACCAAGCAGATGAGCAATATACAGATAAAAACAAACTAGATCTTGCAGTACCAAGAAGACCCTTCCCTAAGATGCTGAACGGCCTGCACAAGTTCAAAAAGTCACGAGGGGTGAGAGATGGAGAACAGAAGCACAAGAAGAGAAATTGACTGTGCTCACGAGTTAAAGACTAGAGCTCGTGCATTTAGAACAAAGCTCATAGCAGGAAAAAGATGACTATAAGGTCACCAATGGTAATAAATGCTGCTTAAAATGTTGAGCCACACCTTGGAGAGAAAATTCTACATGCTAATAAATATGTAAGTGCTCATCTTCAGATCAGCCTCGACCACAATCATATTCGTACAAATATCTGCTAAAACTATTGGTCATTTGAATTTGGAGATCAAGTGATCTGCCAACAAATTCTAGCATCTAATTGCAACCTTCACATATCTCACTAGCTAAAAATTCTGAATTGCTTCTATATCATCCACTTATCATTACCAAGTTGTCTTGTAGTGGCTTCAAAATATGATCATATAGAAACTTAAATGAGATCAACTGGCACTGATAATTACCTTTTCTTAAGGCCTTGACGATGAACTATCAATGCAGGTACCAAATATACAGGAAGATACACAGGTAATGCCCGTTTATATGCTTGAAAAAAGAACGAAAGCCCATGTACACCGCATGATTGATTTCCATGTATGATCTGTACGAAGTTTAGCAACACCAACATAAGCATTTATCTTCAATGCCATAGCTGAATAGTTTTAAAATTTACCGTACGGTGTTCAACATTAAAGAATATTCACATATGCAGGAAGAATATTACATGCCTGGTTGGCATCTTACATTTCATTTTTTGAGGTTTCTGTTAGAATGGCAGAGATATGAGTTTCCGCTACCAATATGTGAAAAGTAATTATAGTAGTGAATAGCTACAGCAACAACCTCAGATCTAAAAACAGATTTAATAGACCATTACCATACAACTATTACAAAAGGTGTACCTACTTTGAGCTCAGGGCCCTCATCTATACAGGAGTAGATGCAGAAAGAGAATCATTTACCTAGAGATGAGAAGGATAAGTTAAGAACCAATTCTGCCAGTATGTCAAAGAAAGAATCACGAAATCCACAGTAAAAATACTTTAAAAACTTGATGATTCACGTAAATAACCTTTAACCATTAGTTGGAGCATCTAACATGGAAACAGAAACATCATATAACAAGAACCATGCATGCATGCCAAACATTAAAAGTTTCCAGTAAGATAATGAAAATTAGGATATAGCTTCTGAGTTCTGTTTTACGAATATGGAGCTTGTCCTGTGCCAACGAAGTTGAAAAGAACAACGGAATTTAGAAAACATGCATAAAAATACACCACAAGTGGTTAATCACTGCTGTATAGAAGAGTGAAGAAATTTTAGAACAAATTGAAAAATCAAATAACCTCCTCTTTTCCAGGATTAATGCCACTGAAAATGGTTGAGCAATAAGGAACAACTCCATTTGCGAGTGGCTAATATAACTATTATTGTGGGCTTTGGATACAAGTTGAATGAACCTACAAAGAACAAACATATGCAGCTGTATGGGAGTTCAGTTGCTTCAAACACAAATCTCACATAATATCACAAGAATGGTATGGTTACCAAAGGATTCTTTATTGAATTCCCATTTACATGTGACAAATATCATGTCATGGAATGATCAAGGTTTTCCTAGAACCGAAGTAGCACATCATTGTTATTGTGGTTATGGAATGTGTTTAATCTTATACACATGATAAGTATGCATATCAGTCATCATGTTCAAATGATTTGGATTAACCTTTGGTTAACAGCGTTCAACACATGTATCAACATCACATGTGATACACGTGATAAGAAATCTGGACAAACCTTAACTGAACGACTTTCAGTACATGTATCATCATTGCATGTCATAAACGTGGTAAGAAATTTAAAATAGTTCAGAAGACCGAGAAAAATCATACCGAGCAGAGTATTTTCATATCTGGATCTAGTTTAACTTTAACACCGAGGGAGTTGTAATGTTTCTCTATCGATTTCAAATCTGTGAAAGGCATGCCACTTGCAATGTCTTTTACACCTTGCAGGATAGAAAGATCCTTTCCACCATGCTTATTGAGAAAGGATTTGTATGACCGAGGCAGGCTATCTTGCTTCAATATGTACGCAGACCTGCAAAATGAATGTAGTACTCAAACAAATGCCCAAAAGACAAAGGACAAAAGATGACAGATTATGGAAAAAGTTGTTTCTGAATTCATCAAATTACACCTCAGATATGTGGTCAAAATATTAAGGACAAAGATGACAGTAGTTATCAAAATGGTAAAAGGTGGCATCGAGAAGGCTATTCATTCATATCCCAATGCAATTAACAGAAAAGATAAAAACCAAGAGAACAACAATCATTTATTAAAACAAAAGCAACAAGCGACGAGTTACTTTGGCATTCACCAGGAAGAGATACCCGTACGTACAAAATTTGGGAAGAAGCAAGGCACATGAGGAATATGTCGCCATGCTTCCAAGTAAGAGGTTTACAGTACTTGCCAAACCGTTTGCTCTTGATCCCACACCGGGAAGCCAGCACTGCGGCACGCATGAGTATGTAAATAGCCAGGCTGGTGTGC
>JAKUCV010003328.1:70704-158908 GCA_028386065.3 Turnera subulata | reverse complement strand
TTATCCATCCTCACCTTAGCCGATATCAACTATGAAATTGTTCAGCAAGTTCCAAGTCCGGTTCCTCAGCAAATGGTTCGTTATCAACTCCTATATCAATCAAATAATATGCACACATAAGATGGTATGCAAATGTTATGCTAATACTGTATACCGTAAATTAAATATATACTCGGCTCGGTTACTCCCCCGGTTTAATTTTCCATTATTATCATCATTCACCATTTATTTTCAAGGGTCAAATTATCCTTCTATACTTTTTCCTATACCCGACACTATTCCGGTATTTTACTACCTTGATAATACCCTTCCCAAAATTATTCCTTAAGTATGTACTTTCCAAAATACTATTTTTACAATTTATTATCCATATATACGTTCCCAAAACTATTTTCCATAAACCACAAACTTCCCAAAATTTTATATTTCCTCCATTAATTTCACAATTATATTTTCTTTCTATTTAATTCCATTTTCCAGATTTTATTTTCTTTTTCCAGAATTTCTTTTCTTTTTTTTTTAATTAATTTTCGGACTGGGCCTATGGTGCTAGCCCACATCCAAAGCCCAGCAACCCAAATCCAAAGCCCAACCTAAACACCTAACCCATCTACTCAGCCCAACAACCCAGCCCATAAACAATATCCAAACCCAGGCAAGCCCAGCCCATGCGTGGCCCGACCCAGATCCATACACCACGGGTCAACCCGACCCACAGTGATGCGCACCCGGGTCGTGCCCCTACAAAACGGGTCTGCACATCCATGGCTCACCTTGAGCTTTGACGGCGGCACGCGAGGTGCGACACGGCGGCGGACGAGGCGAGCTGAGTGACGCGGGGACGAGGCCGGCTGGAAGCAAGGCGGCGGCCGGTGGTGTCGAGGTGGGGCGCGGCTGCAGCGTCGGGTTGCAGCAAGGGCGGCGGCTTGTCTCGACGGTGACGGAAGCGAGGAAGACGAGTTGCAGGCATGGTGACGAGCTCGTGGCGGCGCGAACCGACGACGACGAGGACGAAAACGGCGCAGCAAGGAGGCAGGTAGGGGAGCATGGTGGTTGCGGGTGGCAGTATGGTGGCCGGCGGTGCTCATCCCTCCCCATCCTCCTTTTCTTTTTTTCTTTTTTTTTCCACTCTTTCTCTTTTTCCGGTTCCATTTTTCCCTCTTCTTTCTTCTTTTTTTTTTCTTTTCTCTCCTCTCTTTTTCTTTTCTCTCTTTTCTTTCTTTCTTCTTCTTCTTTTTTTTTCTCTTCCTCTCCTGGTTCCTCACCGGCTTTAAACTGTTTTTCTTTTTTTTTTTGTTTTTTTTTCTTTTACTATTAGTCTTGTGAATCAAATAATACATTTTCGTCTGTATTACGGGCAAGTCCGATCCGGACTAGAAAATAACCGATACCTCCTTAGTTATTTTCCGGTGTGATTTTCCGAGAAATTCCGAAACCTGAAAAATACCAACTTAGGTTCGAAAAATCCGCGGGAAAATCACGAGCGCAGGAAAACTCTCGGTTTCGAAAAACAACTCTCGTTTTACCTTGAATTAATTACCCAAGATTAATTCAACAGTAATTCACGGTAAAATAATTTCTACAGTCCCGGTAAAAATCAAAAATTTTACCCGGGCTGTTACAGTCTACCCACCTTAAAAAGAATTTCGTCCCCGAAATTCCCTCTTTTCCGTGGGTCCTACCACGATAAGCTTCTGGCACACTCTGCCAGGTGTCCAACCACAACATGAGATTCCGCTTATACCCTTAAGCGACATCTCTTCCGCTTATAAAAACCAAACCTCATGGCTGGCAACTCACACACACAGCCATGGATTCCCCACTGAGAACAAGAACAACTTCAGACTCGGAGGGCAACAGCTACATCGGTGGCACTGCATTCCCAACAAGCTCCGATGAAGAGCCTCCGAAGAAACGCTTCAAGACAAACATCGTCGGCCTCAAGGAGCATATGGTCGTCTCTCCAAGACGGCGGAAGAAACGCGCCAGCAAGGAAGAGCCTTCTACTGATAGGAAAGGCAAAGGAACGGCGCAGAGCAGCACTCCACTTCAGTTTTCACAGCTGAACGCTTCCCTGAAGAAGGTCAGCTCTGCGATGATGCAGATCGAAGTGGCGTGTATGGCACTCTCGTCCAACGTAGAAAACTTAAGGAAGCTTGTAAAAGACTTAGAGAAGCAAGTAACTCAGTAGAGTACTTCTTCTACGATGTAAAACTGTTATGAATTAATAAAATAAGTTTCCTTTTGAAATCAAATCTCTCAGATTATAATTTCTCTTATTAAGATATGGAAATTCATATTTATCTGAAAAGAAACAAAATATTTAAAACATAACAAAACCGTCATGAATAAAATCAAACATAATGATGTTAAAATCAGGACTGATAAAACGAATTATAACCAACATAAAGAAATTAAAAACAAAAGAAAAATCGTTTAACAAAATCAAAACAAAAGAAATAAAAAAAAACAAAACTCGTCTGACAAAATTAAAACATTAAGAAATTAAAACAAAAACATGTTTTCATGATCGATGCTCAGGATCGATCGTATCCGTTCTCGATCCCGAGAAACGTGATGCGTTTAGTTAATGGTGACGCCGGTTAACCTCGTAAAGAAGACATCCGTTAACTGACAAGGTGATGTTCACGGGATCGTCCTGTGTCCCTCGAAAGAAATGATACCCACTTGTTCATAATTTCCGCATAAGCCAAAACGTCTGTCAAGGCTCGTATCTCTCCACGATGTCCGAACAGCTGTGAACTTGTCGCACATGCGCTCTACTCGAGATACGGTCCCATCCGTCTAACCTCAATGGTCACGGATGCTTGTGATTAAAGATGCGAGAATTTAATGACACACCATCAAAAGAAACGCCAAGGTAGCCAGGGCGTAAGAATTCGTGAGTCAGAAGAGAGCTGTAAAACACTGACTCAGTAGCCGAAAACGCGTAAAGCATTAAATAAAGCAACGGTAAAATTCAAAAACAAAATCTTGAAAATAAAAAAAAGACGGTAATTACGCTCCCCGTAAGAGTATAAAAGAAGGAGCGGTGATGTGTAAAACATCAAAAGCGTTAAAGCAAACAAAACTCTCAGAAAACAACACCACAACGTTCAAATCAAAACCCCACACGTCCAAACAAAATGCCTGCTCCCTCGTCGGTGTTCTTTGTCGAAGGTGCCAACCTCGGCAGAAGGAACCGACTGGCTTACAGCATGGTCAACGAACGTGCTGAGGAGCTGCCGAATGAGCTCGGCAGAATGCCCCGACTGGTCTTCGTCGACGAGCTCTACTCGTCGCGGTTCTTCGTCACTCCAATGGAAGAGGTATTCTTCCTAGAGGACCATGGGACACTGAGGACTTCCTACTACGGATCGGCAAACTCCGTGATGTTCTTCATCTCGGATAGGCTACAGGAGTTCAACCTGGAGTCCACTTGCCAAACGGTGGAGCAAGGCGCTTACTACCAGCTCGCAATGACAGCCCAGAGCATACCCAGAATGACTCGGCTACCTCCAACTTGGCCAAAGGTACGGCTACTGGTGTGGAACTGCAGAGGAGTTGCAAGGCGTGCTCAGGAGTTCTCGCGAACCCTGAGGGACTTGAAGAACCAGTACAAGCCAAACATGGTCCTTCTGGCGGAGACGCAGTGGCAACCACGGGACGATCATGGTCTCATCCCACTCCGGTTCCCACAAGCTAACCGGTTCGAGATCCCTGGCCAGTGCGACAGAGGCGGCATGTGGTTCTCGTGGAGCGACAGAGTCACGGTCAACGTCAACAGTGACGCATACAGCTTCCGTGTTAACGTCGTTGCGAACCGTTAATGTATTTCTATTTTTAGAAATTATTAAAAATCAATGTATTATTTCCCTTTTTATAAATTATCAATGTAATATTTCTATTCGCAATCAATATATTAATTTTTCCCTTTGTATCAAAATATTAGCAATATTTATAATATTTGTATTTTCGCATATTATGGCATCATTACCTCTTATGTGTATGTTCCACGACAGCTGGCGTCCCTTGATTGGATCCATAATGCACTAATTAAATGATGTAAAATATTAAACAACTAGAGCGAACTATGCAAACAAGACAACAACACACATAGACTGCCCGACAAGACCTAACGCCCGCTCCGCTACCAAAATGAAGTGCCCCGACCCGTATTTACCGTACACAGTAAACACGTGTCGGAACTGTGACAACCCAGCCCAACAAGCCCAAGCATACAGTGTGAGCAACCATAACTCGGCCCAACGGCCCAAAATAGTAAAACAACATAAATAATAAATCCCGGCCCAATGGCCCAATAATAGCGAAAACAATGCACAGCGGAAGACTTTAAGCTCACTAACACTGTATGCACAAATGCAACCTATGGATCCAAGTCCTGTCCGAGGGTACGCTTCAGCTTGCCCGGTACGTTCCTGCACTACAAACAACTCATCCTACGGGATGAAACCCCGCAGGCGAGGGGTGAGTCCGAAACGCTCACCGACGAAAGATAAACAGTGATATATTCAACCATAATACTTTCGAAGTAATGCAACATTCACAACGATAAGTAAATAATCACATCACAAGGAAACTATCACAAACAACATAACAGTGGAATACAACTCATACAACACATCAGAAGAACCTCACTAAATCATATCAAAGCCAAGACTCAAGGAATACTTATTAATTTTTATTACCAATTTTATCTTCCGGGCCCTGTCACTGGACAAGCTAGGGTCGTACCTGGTTATTAACTAATTCTAGATGCCAGGCCCCACCACAATCCGGGATCAACATCCCCATATCACAAATCCGGGATCAACATCCCAATATCTCAAATCCGGGGTCAACACCCCAATATCACAAATCCGGGATCAACATCCCAATATCACAAATCCGGGGTCAACACCCCAACCAACAAACCCTCTGGCAAGGCACCACAGAACTAGTCTCTAACCATCTAGTCGTACCACTACTTTCCAAGTGACAATTACATCATCATCTCAATATCAAATCCAATTCCATTTCCAATACTCATTATTCCTTTCTCAATTATCCACGTTGACCAGTTCATCATTATTCTCAACACAGTATCACAAATCCAATACAACAGTCTAACATCATCAATGATAACCACAACAATCAACATCTCAGCAGTTCAATCAAAGCTCACAACAACAACATCATAGCAAACAATCAACCAACAATATTCATTCCAGCAGTTCCATCGAACAGTAAAAATACACAGGCAACAATAATGCACACACAGCATTACGGGCACATATCAAGGTTTATCCATCCTCACCTTAGCCGATATCAACTATGAAATTGTTCAGCAAGTTCCAAGTCCGGTTCCTCAGCAAATGGTTCGTTATCAACTCCTATATCAATCAAATAATATGCACACATAAGATGGTATGCAAATGTTATGCTAATACTGTATACCGTAAATTAAATATATACTCGGCTCGGTTACTCCCCCGGTTTAATTTTCCATTATTATCATCATTCACCATTTATTTTCAAGGGTCAAATTATCCTTCTATACTTTTTCCTATACCCGACACTATTCCGGTATTTTACTACCTTGATAATACCCTTCCCAAAATTATTCCTTAAGTATGTACTTTCCAAAATACTATTTTTACAATTTATTATCCATATATACGTTCCCAAAACTATTTTCCATAAACCACATACTTCCCAAAATTTTATATTTCCTCCATTAATTTCACAATTATATTTTCCTTCTATTTAATTCCATTTTCCAGATTTTATTTTCTTTTTCCAGAATTTCTTTTCTTTTTTTTTTAATTAATTTTCGGACTGGGCCTATGGTGCTAGCCCACATCCAAAGCCCAGCAACCCAAATCCAAAGCCCAACCTAAACACCTAACCCATCTACTCAGCCCAACAACCCAGCCCATAAACAATATCCAAACCCAGGCAAGCCCAGCCCATGCGTGGCCCGACCCAGATCCATACACCACGGGTCAACCCGACCCACAGTGATGCGCACCCGGGTCGTGCCCCTACAAAACGGGTCTGCACATCCATGGCTCACCTTGAGCTTTGACGGCGGCACGCGAGGTGCGACACGGCGGCGGACGAGGCGAGCTGAGTGAAGCGGGGACGAGGCCGGCTGGAAGCAAGGCGGCGGCCGGTGGTGTCGAGGTGGGGCGCGGCTGCAGCGTCGGGTTGCAGCAAGGGCGGCGGCTTGTCTCGACGGTGACGGAAGCGAGGAAGACGAGTTGCAGGCATGGTGACGAGCTCGTGGCGGCGCGAACCGACGACGACGAGGACGAAAACGGCGCAGCAAGGAGGCAGGTAGGGGAGCATGGTGGTTGCGGGTGGCAGTATGGTGGCCGGCGGTGCTCATCCCTCCCCATCCTCCTTTTCTTTTTTTCTTTTTTTTTCCACTCTTTCTCTTTTTCCGGTTCCATTTTTCCCTCTTCTTTCTTCTTTTTTTTTTCTTTTCTCTCCTCTCTTTTTCTTTTCTCTCTTTTCTTTCTTTCTTCTTCTTCTTTTTTTTTCTCTTCCTCTCCTGGTTCCTCACCGGCTTTAAACTGTTTTTTTTTTTTTTTTTTGTTTTTTTTTTCTTTTACTATTAGTCTTGTGAATCAAATAATACATTTTCGTCCGTATTACGGGCAAGTCCGATCCGGACCAGAAAATAACCGATACCTCCTTAGTTATTTTCCGGTGTGATTTTCCGAGAAATTCCGAAACCTGAAAAATACCAACTTAGGTTCGAAAAATCCGCGGGAAAATCACGAGCGCGGGAAAACTCTCGGTTTCGAAAAACGACTCTCGTTTTACCGTGAATTAATTACCCAAGATTAATTCAACAGTAATTCACGGTAAAATAATTTCTACAGTCCCGGTAAAAATCAAAAATTTTACCCGGGCTGTTACATTTAAACTCTAAAATCTTAAACCTTATACCCTAAAATCCTAAACTCCAAACCCTAAACTTTAAACCTAAAATACTAAAATGTTAAACCTTAAACCCTAAAACTCTAAATCCAAAATCCCTAAACCTTAAACCTTAAAATCCTAAACTCTAAAATCTTAAATCCTAAACCTTTAATCCTCAACCCATGATGAAAGATCATAATTTTTTATTCTCGTGAGTAATTTATTTTAAATAATAATGTAATTATACATATTATGTTATTAGTTTTAAAATAGTTTTTATAAAAAATAAAAACCAAAACAATAAACCTATTTTGGTTTATGATAAACCAAAAACTTTAAAACTAAAATGGTACCAAACAGGCCCTAAGTTACGACAATCTCTGTGTTTTGTTTTCAGGTGCATTTGCCTTTGATCCTTGCATTGCGGAAAGTTGCAAGATGAGAATGGACAATTAATAGGCAGGGGCGGATTTAGGGGGGAGCAAGGGGGGCCGTAACATTCTATTTTATCTATTTATGATAATAAATCACAAGAAGTTCTATGTGGTTTGATGTTAGAGGAGGATGGGGTTCGATTCGTGTTGACATGTTTTTAACTTTATTTTCCTCTGTTTTATCATATAATGTAATTTAGGCCCTTTATCAATTTAGAAAATGTATAAATTGGCCCCCCCAAAAAAATTTCTAAATCCGCCCCTGTTAATAGGGATCGTATAGCAATGATGGATTAACTGTTTGAGTATAACAATGGTCCAAAAAAAATTCCTAGCAGAACCTAACCACTGAGTTTTCTTGTAATAAGTCATCACCACTACTATTTTGTAGAGATGATCGTTGGAACATCAACAAAGTATGATCTGTATCCGAAAGTCATTGGTGCTTATCAACCAAAAGAAAAAGAAAAAAGAAGCTATTATCCATAACCATAAAAAAACTGTTGAAGTGATTGATTTCTAGAAATTGAGGAATTTTAAGGTTGAACATACATTAATTTGTATTTTTTTAAATCTCTTCTCCAAAAGAATCAACGGGGTTGTAATTAGGTCAGGAGGGATTTAGTATTTCCTGTAACACAAGTCTTCTAGCGTCTGGAAGAAAGTCACGATTCATTACATTAGCAGTAGTTGTTCTAGAATTTGGGAAGACATATTTGATTTCGCTTTTTTATACCTACTACTACTATTCAAGAAATCTTAGAACAATCTAGAAGCAAAGCCGCAGTAAAACTTTTCAACCACAATTAGCTCTTACTAACAGACCCCTCCCTAACACAGGTCCAAAATGGGAGCCATGTTACACGGTCGTTGTCAGGCCTAAAATCGCCACCTAATCCCATCCAACCACACACACAACAAAGAACGAAACGAACTCCACCGGGGCCCAGTCTCTTTGAACCAATCGCGCTTGGCTTTAATCACACATTGCATAATCATAATAAACTCCGAATATTCCATTCGACAACATTTACTCCCCCACCCTCAAGAAAAGGCAACCACACCCAATTCTTTCCACAAATCGCCCCCACCCCTATATTTTCTCCCACACAAAGCTGTTACCATATATTATTATATACGACCAGAAAAAAGGAAAAAAATCTTTATTAATTAATTTCTCACTTTCCATAAACCCGCGGTAAAAATCAGCGGCTAAGCCAACCTGTTTTGATGATCGAAAGCTGATTTGGGGGGTAAATCAGCGGCTCAGGCAAGCCCCAGCCAGCGTGCCATTTTTCGTTTTGCCCAAGAAAAACCAGAAAACCGCTCACGTGACCCACCCTCCAAGTCTACTCCTCCTCTTTATATACCAACCGCATTTTGCCTCTTTGTCTCCTCCTCACACTAAAACCCTCCGTTAACCCTCTCTCTTTTTATCTCTCACTCCCCTTTTTCTTTGCTCACTCTGTGCTCCCTCTGTTCACTTCCGTTACTTACAATGGGTAATGTCTCTCTCCAGATTTGGTTTCGATTCCTGTTTTCTCTCGCTTTTGACCTCGTTTATCTCTTCACTCTTTGCTCATTCGTTTTGCTTTGTTCCTTCTTAACAGCACCCAAGATCAAGATCGGTATCAACGGTAACTAACTACAGATCTTCACTCTCTCTCTCTCTTTTTTTTTTTTTTTTTACAGTGAAGGGATTTTTTTTTGTGGTTTTTCGTTCATAGCTAAAAGTGATCTGTGTTTTTTTTTTTTTCTGGGTTCGTGTGTTTAGGATTCGGTAGGATTGGTCGTTTGGTGGCTAGAGTGGCCCTTCAAAGAGACGATGTTGAGCTCGTCGCCGTTAACGATCCCTTCATCAGCACTGAGTACATGGTAATAATATATCTAATACAAATCTATATAGTAAAATCTAAATCTCATTTGTTAGTGACTAGAGACTTTAAACTAAAGTGTTTGCGTGTGTGTTTTGTGGTTCGATCGATGTAGACCTACATGTTCAAGTACGACACCGTTCATGGTCACTGGAAGAAGGACGAGGTCAAGGTCAAGGACGAGAAGACCCTCCTCTTCGGCGACAAGGCCGTCACTGTTTTCGGAATCAGGTAATAAAATTGCACCAACGAATCTGTTATGCTGCGATTTTGTTTGCTGTTTCATTATTACTCTATTAGTTTAAAAAATGTGGTTTGTGATTTGGATTTAATTTTAATGTTTTGGTTCTGTTTACGGATTTTTAGGAACCCAGAGGAGATCCCATGGGCCTCAGCTGGTGCTGACTTTGTTGTGGAGTCCACTGGTGTTTTCACTGACAAGGACAAGGCTGCTGCTCACTTGAAGGTTTGCTCATCTTTTATACTCGTACAATGTGCATGTGGATCTTGTTTCATGATCTGGATTTTGTGGAAACCTGTGATTTCAGATCTGTTGTTGAATATCTTTAAAACTTTTAAATCTGATGCGTGAAAGTGAAATTTGGTGGGTACCGGGTATTGAATTTTGTGTGCGTTTTTTTTTGTGTGGGTTCAGGGTGGTGCTAAGAAGGTTGTTATCTCCGCCCCAAGCAAGGATGCTCCCATGTTTGTTATGGGCGTCAACCACAAGGAGTACAAGCCAGAGCTTGACATTGTTTCCAATGCTAGCTGCACTACCAACTGCCTTGCTCCCTTGGCCAAGGTCAGAGCCGTTTTGGATTGCTTTTTTCATTAGATGCGTTGAAGTTCTCGTGAATTGTCTTATTATATTTGTTTCTAATATCTGTTTTGTTCTATCTCAGGTTATCAATGACAAGTTTGGAATCGTTGAGGGCCTCATGACCACCGTCCACTCCATCACTGGTAAACCGCATTATAGAATCCTAACTGATTTAGTGACCGTTTTTGATATTTTGGTTGAGGCTAATATGCTTTCTTGCCGTTCTATCTCTTTGATTTCAGCTACCCAGAAGACAGTTGATGGCCCATCAATGAAGGACTGGAGAGGTGGAAGGGCTGCCTCCTTCAACATCATTCCCAGCAGCACCGGTGCTGCCAAGGTATTTATCTTCATTGCTTTCATTTGTCACATAGTATTGGGATCAAGCAGTTTGCACATTATCTCCTCAGTCTCCTTCACTAATTTTTGCTCTCTGCATGTGGATTCTCAGGCTGTTGGAAAGGTACTTCCACAACTTAACGGCAAATTGACCGGAATGGCCTTCCGTGTACCTACCGTGGATGTTTCTGTTGTTGATCTCACTGTGAGAACTGAGAAGGATGCATCATATGAAGACGTCAAACTTGCCATCAAGTTAGTGTTTAGCATTTTAGTCTTTCCTGCTATAGTTTGGGCCTTGACATGATATTTAGCATATCTTTTCTGTGATTTTAATGCTTGCGGTTTTGATGTACCGCAGGGAGGCATCCGAGGGTGAGCTCAAGGGAATTTTGGGTTACACTGAAGATGATGTGGTGTCCACTGACTTTGTTGGTGACAGCAGGTAATTGTTGCTGTTATGTTGCATGCACATATATGGCTTAGTCACTTGTTTGGTTATACACATTGTTGAAAATATACCTGTCCAATGGATTGTCTTATCTTTACCTTTGTTGCGTTATTGTGCAGGTCAAGTATCTTTGATGCCAAGGCTGGAATTGCTTTGAACAAGAACTTTATCAAGCTTGTCACTTGGTATGACAACGAATGGGGCTACAGGTACGTTTCAACCTGTGATATGTGATTTTATCTTGTTAATATTGACTTCTCAATTTTAGATTCTGTTTTCTGCTTGCCATCTAATTCATAATTGTAATTTCTGCAGTTCCCGTGTGGTGGATTTGATTGTCCACATGGCCTCCGTTCAAGCTTGAAGTTGATCACTGACGATTGAAGGCGCATTTTTGTGTTTTGTTTATCAAGTGCTTCACTTTCACAAAATGTCTGTCTTTAGCTATAGGGCGTGAGGAAGTCTGGGATTTACAATAAGCATCGCTTTTTTTTTTTGGTTTTGGATATTTGAATGTTGAACCTCGGGGCTAGTCTAGCCATACTTGAACATGTGACCAGTTTTATCAATTTTCAATAGAAGTGCTTCGTCAGTTCAGTTGGATGTTAATTATTGTTCTCAGTTATTTGATGCTGGTTTTGCTTCTCCTTGCTTTATCCTGGGATGGAAATACTGAGCTCCAAAAAGAGTGGCTGGCTTTAGGCCTATATTTGGATTGGCATGGACGTGTTTGGCTCTTCACTGAACATTGTCTTCAATTCATGTTAGGCGCAGGGTGTGATGTGCACCGCTTGCCGTTTCTGTTTTGGACCTTTTGGTTTCTTCTTGAACATTGAATATTTTGAGCTGCGCATGGTTCCATTTTTTTTTTTATTGTGGACTAATGTGGCCGTTTGCATAAAAAACTGGCATTGAGAAGCCACAATTTCTCTATTTCTTGTTTCCCTAATCTAGGGGATGGAGATCTCAAAAAAAAAAAAAAAATCTAGGGATGGTATGCCACAATTGTTAACAACGGCTCACTAATTAGTAGTATCTATATTCCGGATCCCGCAGTTTCTTAACATGGTGATTTTATTTCAATCCAATCAAAACGTTTGGACATGGGTTGAGATGTTATAATATACTAGTAATTTTAAATTTTAATTTAAAACATTATTATACGGTCCGACCCGGTTAAATCCCTTGAACCCTTGAGTTTGCTGGTTCGATGACTGGTTATGCAGGAAATGCATGTAACCAAAGAGGACAAAACAAAGGTAGACGTATAAACCGGTGCCGTCTTGTTCTTTTTTTTTTTTTTTTTTTAACGACGACAAGTGGTTCACCCAACAAGGGTTTTACGGCTTTAGCTCCAAAACCCTCCCCTTCAATTAAAGTTTCTCACCTTTCTTCCTCCAAATTCCTCCCTTCTCATTGTACTGCCGGTCAATCAAATAGCACAGACAACAACGATGGAGAAGAAGGAGAGAGCTGAGCTATTGTGAATTCCCTAATAATTTATCTTCTTCCTGCCCCAATCACACTCTACTCCCCCAGGTATTTTATTTCAATAGTAATTAGTTTAATTTCCGTTTTGTATATTTATCATTTCATCCTCTCATTACATGCCTCCACCGCATTTCGTTTTGTACATTTATTCCTCAGGTGTTTTTAGGCGTAGATACTTACAGTTACTCATGCGCTAATGATACCACTTGTACGGAACTCTGCTGTAAAGCTTCGTCTCCTCTTCAGTTCCCGTGATTATTGCTCTGCTGCAGCTAATGCATTGCCGGATCCGGCGTACCGGAAAACTAGGTTTGATCGTCCCGGGCCGTCTCTGGACCCGAAAGGGCAGTCTCGTTTCAACTCGATTGTTGGTAGAATTCGTGTGGGGAGCAGCTCCGATGAGGTTCTGGAATCTCTCAGGCGCGATAATGAGTGTGATTTTGATGTAGAGCTTTCTCAGAATCTGGTTGATAAATTGCTTCACCGGTTCAAGGATGATTGGAAATCCGCCCTGGGTGTGTATAGATGGGCCGGTTCCCGCTCTGGATACCAGCATTCGCAGGAGGCGCATGATTTGATGGTGGATGTATTGGGGAAGGCGAGACAAATGGATCAGATGTGGGGATTACTGGAGGAATTGCGGCCGGGTAATCTTGTTACGTTTAATACTGTAGGTAAGGCTATGAGGAGGTTCACCGGGGCAAGGCGGTGGGAGGATGCTGTCAGGTTGTTTGATGAGTTGGAAACTTATGGGTTGGAGAAGAATACCGAGTCTATGAATCTGTTGTTGGATACTCTTTGTAAAGAAGGCGAGGTTGTTCGGGCTCGTGCCATCTTCTTGGAGCTTAAACCACACATCCCGCCAGATGTTAGCACATTTCACATCTTCATCTTTGGTTGGTGCAAAGCTTATAGGGTCGAGGAGGCCTATTGGACACTTGCGGAGATGAGGGGGAATGGTTATCATCCTTCTGTGGTTAGCTACTCCATGATAATCCAGTTCTATTGCCGCAGGGAAAAGTATGACAGGGTGTATGATCTCCTTAATGTAATGGAATCCAATGGTTGTCCGCCAAATGTTGTTACTTATACCACTATCTTGTGTTCTTTGTCCAAGTCGCAGCGGTTTGATGAAGCTTTAGAGATAGCCGAGAGGGTGAGAAGATCAGGATGCAAAGTTGATGCATTTTTTTACAATGCCTTAATACATGTATTGGGAAATTCTGGCCGGGTAGACGATGCTGAGTATGTTTTTCAGGTGGAGATGCCCAATGCTGGTGTCCTTCCAACTACATCTACCTTTAATTCCATGATTTCAATGTATTGTCATCACTCTCAAGAACAGAAAGCATTGAATATTCTCGAGAAGATGGAATCTTCAACCTTCTGCAAGCCTGATGGTCTTACATACTTTCCGTTGCTCAAGTCTTGCATCAGAACAGGAAAGATAGATTGTTTGTTGAGTCAGTTATTAGATGACATGGTTAATAAGCATCATCTCAGTCTTGATTCATCGGCTTATGCACTTTTAGTTCATGGGCTCTGTAGAGCAAACAGACTTGAGTGGGCTTACCGATTGTTTGAGGAAATGCTTGATCAAGATATAAGACCTGGACATTGGACCTGCCAGTTGCTCTTGGAGGAAGTGAAATTGAAGCATATGTATGATGCTGCTGAAAAAATTGAAGATGTCATGAAGAAACTAAAAACTTAAGAAACAAGCCTGTCCAGGTGGAAGTCTAGTTTTATCTCTCTCATCCTTTTTAATTCTAGAGCGTTACATAGATGTAGCATATTGGCTGACCCTGACCCTCATCACACCATGTCGCACTTTTTTTGGCACGCTTGGTTGCTTCTCATTTAGCTGCCCTCCCATTGTCTTCCATTTGTATAGGATAAATTTGGGCTTGCCTGTATATTTCTAATGTTATTTCATTGTTGTTAATGCCCGTCAAATCTGATATTGTGAGTTGTATTTTTGTGCTTGTTCCTAGGTGATAAAAGTCATCTATAAAGAGCTGCTTATGTTAAGATGCAGTTCAGACGAGAGGTTGTAACTGGAGGTGCCTGGTCTCCTCCTACCAGGAGATTTGGAAATCTATATGGGCTGCCCAACTACCAAACAAGATAAAATTGTTCGCTTGGAGGGTTGCCCATGGTATATTTGCCAGTTAAGATGAACCTTTTCGAAAGGAGGATTTTAAGGGACCCCTGCTGTGAGCGTTGCAAGGAAGACGGCGAGGACCAAACCAGGATGTAGCCTTGTTCTTAACAGTCTTGTGGGCGGTGTGGAATGATAGAAATGATGCAGTTCATGGGAACCACCAAGAGAAGCAGGAGACATTGTCGAATTGGCAGAGAGAGAGAAGCTTCACTCTTTTTGTGGAACACAATACCCATAGTGTTCCTACTCCAATTCTAGTGCACCTATGCATTGGGTTCCACCGATTCAGAACAAGCTGAAGCTCCACTCGGATGGAGTCTTTTCTTATGGATCACGTGAAGGCGTAGGAGGGGTTGTGTTGAGGGACCATGGAGGGCACTGCTTGGCGGCTTTTATGAAACCGAATTGTCCTACGCAGCAGAGGCACTGACAATGTGGGATGGTCTTTTGCTGGCCAAATTTTTTGGTGTTAAAAAGGTAATAGCAGAGTCTGCCTGCCTCTCCCTACAGCAGTACGCTTTCCAAGCAACGGGTAATGATGTCTCTCCTAATGGCCTGCTAACTAGAGATGTGATCAATCTAGCTAGCACTTTTGACTCTTTTGTTTGTAGGTTTTTACCTAGATCTGGAAACAGAGTAGCATATGTTTTAGCTGGGCAGGCTCTTAGAGATGCAGTTGCATAGTTGCATATGTATGGGCAGGTAGTTTCCCTGTAGCAGTACACTCTTTTGGATGAGGACTGCAATTTTTCCCCTTGATTAATGACATATCTTTTCATTAAGAAAATCTACTTATGTTACATTCATTTATTTTTGGGCGCTAGTATACAATATCTGGAAATTCACGAAGTTTATGTTCTCAGGCAAGTATTCATTGTTTTATAACAAATCAACAACCATTTGGTGGGATTCCCGGAAGTCAGAGTAATAAATTGATGCATTCATGGCTGCATACCCCTTGGTGAATGTCGTAAGCCCAGTACGATCTGTGGTTAGGCCAGAGCTGGCAAGTCAGGTACCTTATTTTAAATCTCTCAAGTGCGATCCCACTAAGGTTTCCCTTGAACACAGAATGTGTTAATGGGAGTTCATGGCCTTGCCAGAAGCCAGTATAGAACGGTGGGGTAAAGACATTAACAAGACCTTCCTTCAGCTGGATTTCGCTGAGAACTTGTGCAAGTGATAAGCTTTGTCCCTGTAAATGGTCTGATCTGATATGGGTACGTATACATATTTTCTAGATCAATTCTTTTAGCCTCACACGCTTAGATGAATATGCTTGACTCACCTTTAACAGCATAAATTGCCAAATATTTTTGGTCGGTTGTGAACATGAACCTCCATGACCTTGCATCTTACTCGGTGCTAGTACTGTGGTAGCAGCAGCAAATATATCTCGGTCCCATCTTTCTGGGCCTAGTGGTTCTTAAGAATCGTTTTTGGTACTATACAGACAAGAATTTCAGATCTTAGCTGGGTGAGCGCTTGAATTCTTGCATGTGTCTCTGTAGTCCTTGATGCGCATAGGAGATTGCAGCATCACATGATGTTGTCTGCCCAATTAGTAAATTTCAGTATAGAGAACCAAATCTCGTGATCCAATGTGGTTGATTACTAAAAACAAAATTAAATAGTGGTTAAATGGGCCCAAATCAACCATGTGCAAGATCTGTCGCTTCAATTTGCTAGTGTTGGATCCTGCCTCAGCCTTTGTAGAATTTATTCCATTGCTTTGTCTGCCCTATTATATTAGAGATAAGATAACAACATACATGGACATGGCCAATTAATGAACCAATCCTGGCTGATGCTTTTCTGCATTTCGTCGTCACTAGGAACTTTTTTCCAATACACCCAGGAAGTCTTGTTCATTACAAGGGTTGCATTTCTTCTTAAATTTGTCCTCTTCAAAAGAATTCATCCAAGCTTAGTTTTCTTCAATTGCCACAAGTTTGAACACCACGACGACGATTGATTTTAACCGTCTGATGAGCCAGCAAAATTGGATAAGTTAGATTTGGCCAGACAATGTAGATTATTTCAAGGATTTTTGGATTGGTTATCTACTATTGTTTTCTGTCTATCTCACAACAAATCAACGGCAAGGAACAGTGTGTGTGTGTGTGCAACTTTTGGATTGAAAGCGTCAAATATTGTCTCATTTTATGCCCGCAAAGAAACTAAAAGTTAGTCACAGGGGCAAATGGTTGGCCACGATAATTGGCAAGAAATGACAACCACAATAATCTTTGGATTTCGCTTGAGCTTCAAAGCAATTAGGATAGAAAATCATTGGCCTACCAAGCATTAGTATCATCGTTTCGTTGCATGGCTGTGATCAAAGAGGCGTGGTGAGACCAACGGTGTTGGTTTATGCTCCATTGAGAGTGCCTAAACTAAAGCTAGCATTCGTGCACCAAAGTGCTTGTGATTCTCACGGGTGTTCATCATCATGGGTAGTTAAACAAGAACATCCCCATCCGTAATGGAGGGTCACCTAAATGGTTTTAAAAAACTAGGCCTAGCAACCCAGGACACCACTTACCAAAAGAAAAAGTTTCCAATCACATCGTCATCAGTTGAAATGATAACAAATAGTACCATGACAACCTACCCGATTTGCTCATGACAAGACTAAAGGAAGCCTCAAAAAACTAATACTACTACTTGCCTACTGGTTCGTGCATAGTGGTTAAGAGGTTTCGAGTAGGGTTATTAAGGTGCATTTAAGCCTAGCCAACTTGCAGTTAACTTAATTTGGCGGCAAATTCAAGGGACATTGATGTGTTTATTTATTGTAATTGATTAACAGCCGAATGTTCTGTGAGCTTCTTTTGCGCCTTTTTTTTTTTATTGTTAATATTAGTGGGCTGGTGGTGGTGGAGGACAAAATTGGCTATAAGATATGAACACTACGCTTGTGTATACTGTGCACCCAACTGTCACCTCCTGCATTTTCCCGCAATATGAGATAACAGAATTTCACAAAAACCGCCCAAATTAACTAAAACCAAGGAAAGCGAAACGAAATTCTACTTCAGTCATCTCCAACAGAGGTATAGTACTACTTTATCTCTCTCTCGCTCTCTCTCTCTCTCTTTCACTCACTTTCACGGCTAAAAGGAATCTAGATACAATTAATGCACACTCATTTTCCTCCACCATTAAAGACCCAACATACTACAAACCAAGTAGTAGTAATTTTCATTTTCTCATCGTTATCTTCTACAAACAGTTGAAAGGTTGGTATCTTTCTTTTCTTTCTTTTAACTGAGCAAGGCACCTTCCTATCTTCTCAACCTGCCTCCCATATATCCCTGTCTCCATTTTCTTGATTCTTTTCCCTGTAACCAGCCAAGTACTGTGGAGGGTTCTTCCACTTTTCGTGTAGCTTCTTCGTTGTTTCCTCTTAACTTAACTACCACTGATCAGTTCTGGTAGTTGCCTGTTTGATTCTTATTCCTTGATTCCAATATCTTTTATCCATACACTTTCTCTATGTAAAAAGAACAATTTAGTGTGCACAGTTTCACTTTCACTTCCACTTTAGAGTCTGTAAAGATGGAGTGTAAATGGATATCTTTGCTTTCATTTCTTTTCACTATTCCTCTGGTCCTTAGTTAAGTTCATTAACAGCTTGTTTTGTTGCATCAATTGTAGGCCACTATGCCACCTTCTCATTTCCCACTTAGATGGGAAAGCACAGGAGACCAGTGGTGGTTTGCATCTCCAATTGATTTTGCAGCTGCCAATGGCCACTACGACTTGGTGAGAGAGCTGCTCTACCTTGACTCCAACCTCCTCATCAAACTCACTTCCCTTCGAAGGATTCGACGCCTCGAAACAGTGTGGGACGATGAGGATCAATTCACTGATGTGGCCAAGTGCCGCTCTCAGGTAGCTAGGCAGCTCCTCCGTGAATGTGAAACTAAACGAGGTCACAACAGCCTCATTAGAGCTGGCTATGGTGGGTGGCTCTTGTACACTGCTGCATCAGCTGGTGATGTTAGCTTCGTCAAGCAACTGTTAGAGAGAGACCCTCTTCTTGTTTTTGGAGAAGGAGAGTATGGTGTCACTGATATATTCTACGCTGCTGCAAGGAGCAAGAATTCTAAAGTTTTCAGGCTCCTGCTTGATTTTTCCTTCTCGCCGCGGTGTGGCCTTAGCGGTGAACAACAGGTGAAGGGGCAGCTGAGCGAGACTCAAGAGGAGTTTAAGTCGGAGATGATGAACAGGGCTGTTCATGCTGCTGCAAGAGGTGGGAACTTGGAGATTTTGAAGGAGCTTCTTGGAAACTGTTCTGATGTTTTGGTTTATAGAGATGGTCAAGGATCCACTATCTTGCATGCTGGCTCCGGGAGAGGCCAAGTTGAGGTAAGACTTGTTATGTGCCATCTATTAATTCTTTTAGTTGTAGATGTCATAATTGAGGGCTCCACTGTGGTCTGCTAGTGCAGGCTTACCATTCTTTTCTTTTTTCCTTAAGACAATGTCTGACAGAACTATGAATGCATAACTAGTAAGCATTTGAGAGAAAGCCTGATGTCAGTTTTTGGAGTAGTTGGGTGGTGTTTCAAACAAATTTTTCAGATCGAAGTTGGTCTTATCACTCTTTCATAATCTGCTGTTTTTTTTTTTTCTTTAGAGCTTGTTAAGATGGAGGATTGCCTTCATATGTGAACTGGAAAATTGTGAAATTAGTTGGGTATGGACAACTGGGAGAAATTCAATTTTCATAAGCATTATTAATTATACCTACCAAAACTGCGCATAATGGAGCCATCCTACCCACGAAGTTCAACTTGAGTTCAGCTGATTGATGATAACATTTTTCAGGCATGTGCATAAGGGATTAGAATGTTTCACGTTAAATTTTGTTTGAAGCTGCTCTTGTGCTATTGCAGAATTAAGATCATATATTATGTGAATGCAAGTCTTTGCACTTTGCATCAATTGCTTAAAACACAATTACAGACTGCTCTGCTTTTTGGATTCCTTTTCTTTTTGTACAAGCATTCTGGGAGTTTGAACACTTAATTTTAGCTGTAAGGCTTAGTGGGTAGCTTTTTTGCAGTTGGGAACCTGCCTCATCAAATGGATAATACACTCTTACCATAATGGGTTATAACCTTGTATAGCTCTGCATTGCCAAAGTATGAGCTGATTCTTACCACAAGACTTAAGTCCTTTCACCTGAGCTAGTCAGTAGAATCCTAGCAGTTTTCCTGCCTCTTATCAGTAGACCCTTAACAAGTTCAGTCAGTGGCATGCTATCGTGTTCTGTGGATTCTGTATTGTAGAATTTTTTTTGCGTCTACAGCTCTACTGTTGCAAAAGACAATAACATTGCATGATATTTCACTTTCTTAATGCAGGTAGTGAAAGAGCTAATATCTGCCTATGATATCATTGCCACCAAAGATTATCAAGGGAACACAGCACTACATGTGGCTGCTTACAGAGGCTACTTAACGGTGGCAGAGGTTTTGATACAGGCGGCTCCTTCAATAACCTCCTTAACAAACGATTATGGAGATACATTTCTCCATATGGCAGTCTCGGGTTTTCGAAGCCCCGGTTTCCGAAGGGTGGATAGGCAGATTGAGCTTGTAAAACAGTTGGTGAGTGGTAAAATAGCGAACATCCAAGATATCATAAACGTCAGGAACAATGCAGGGAGAACAGCCCTTCACAAGGCTGTAACTGAGAATGTTCAGTCTAACCTGGTGGAAATACTTATGACTGCACCATCAATCAATCTGAATATCCGTGATGCTGATGGCATGACTCCACTGGATCTCCTTAAGCAGCGGCCAAGTTCAGCGTCTTCCGAAATTTTAATCAAGCAGTTGATATCAGCAGGTGGAATCTCCAATTGCCAGGATGGCATGGCCAGAAGCGCTATAGCTTCCCATCTGAGAGGGCAGGGTATAGGAATGAGTCCTGGAACTTCATTTAGAATTCCTGATGCAGAGATATTTTTGTACACTGGTATTGAGAATGCTTCCGACGCCAGTTGCGATCAAACAAGTGTTGATTACAGTGCATGCTTGAGTGAAATAAGTGAAGTTGACACAGGTGACTCATTGGCCAACAAGAAGCCAAGCTCTGTGAATTATGCTGCAAGGCGACTAAAGGCTCTTCTCCAGTGGCCCAGGAAGAAAGACAGAAAAGATACAGCCTCTTACTTGGGGGATAATGATTCATTGAAGTCGTTCAGTTCAGGCAAAAGCTTTGAACCCCATCCAGTTCCACTCCGGCAGAGATACTCGAAAATGCTGTCTTTTTCGACCAACAAAAGAACTCTTTCTGGCACTGATAATGGTCTTCCAAGTCCACTTGCAAGGAAGAAATTCACTGCAGGACTAGTGCATGGTGTTATTCAGACAAAGCCGCATGTAGCTATCTTAACTGAATCACCTTCAAGTACTTTCTCAGGATCTTCCGTGGGATCTCCAGGCTTCTTGGACAGACAAAGGGGAGCGGATGTTGCAGCTACACCTTCACCATCAAACCAGCCATTGAAGCAAAAACAAAAATCATTCAATAAGAAGGTGATGAACCAGTACTTCTGTTTCGGTGCAGAAGGCCTGGCTGTGGAGCATCCACAGCCACATCGAAACTACAAGCGTGCCACTTCTTTAGTGGCCTGAGTTTCAGGAGTTTTGGCGACATTCTTGGGGATTGAGGAATTTCTGTTAGCAATCCAAAGTATTGTCCTAGCTATATTTTGTTTTTTAGCTTAGTTTTACAAAGCCATGTATGTTCATGTTTGATTCTGTGTATCTTATTGAACATGTAAATAGATGATGATTTATAGCTTGTCTGAATAAACTGAAGGGTCCTCTGAGCATTCTGTGAATCAGTGATTTGTGAAGCACTAATGATACTCCCTTTTCTTCTTTTTTTCCTGCTCTCCTTATATCCAGCCTGGCTGTGGAAGCACATAGAATCGACTAATGATACTACCAAGTACGCTATGTCGCTGCATGGACTCATACAAACCGTGATATGCCATTGAGAGTCATCTAGATTCTAGTACCTATCAGTACTATATTAAACATGCCAACACTAGTTGTAGTTCTTCCCAATCTAATTTCTTGATTTTTTAAATTGGTTCTCCTCCAGCTATCTGACCCATTAATCTACTGAGCCAAACAATTTAGAATCAGGCATTGTTGTGAAGAAAATTTTGATAAAAATAAACCTCCAAATGGTGAGAGTGAGAAAGAGAACCGGAAGACGAAGAGGATTCTGGTTAAGACTCCAACAATGGTGAGGATGTTTTCATGAAATTCTATAATTGTTGGAAGGAGAATCCTGAAAATTTTGGGAAAAAAAAAAATTGGACTCTTAATTGGCAGGAAGGAGAATCTAGAAATTTTGGAAAAGAATCGGACTCTTGATTGATAGGGAGGAGAGCATCAAATATGTTGATGGAAGTTTTTGATTCAAACAATGCAACTATAAACGGGTGAGGATGAAGAAAAAATAATTTAGAAGGAGAATCTAAATTATTTAGAAAACAATGAAAAAAAGTAATTTGATAAAAGATACAGTCTAACTTCAAAAGAATGGTGGCCAAGGAATAATGTATAGTGGTGGATCTATCACTAAATGATAAGACAATTAACATATGCCAAGTTTACCGATGCTTGTTAGCAATTACAACATGCATTCCATGTTAACATGTTGAGTTGGTCACCTGTCCAACAATTAATTGTCATTTGGACTTTTATCCTAAGATTTATATTTAGAAAAACAAATATACACTGAAAGAATTACTCAAAGATAAAATCTCAAATAGAAAAACAAGACAATGTGGGAAGATAATCTAGAAAATTTTTGTTAAAATTCTAATTATGGTAAAGAAGAAACTAATTCGGAAGAAGAAACTAATTCGGAAGAATAATTTGTAAAGAAAAAGTTTTGGAAAAAAAATCAATCACTAGATCGTGGATAAGGACGTATAATGGGCATCATCAGTAGGATAAAAGCAAAATAATCTAAATGAGGAAAGGAAAAGGAAAATAATCTAAATGAAAAAATTGGTAAGAATGATGGACAAAAAGGAAAAAAATGTAAAAGGAGAAACAAGAAGAATTCTGTTGAAAAATCCAACTGTAAGAGATAAGCACGAAAGAAGAATAAAAGACACAAGAATCATATGACTTAAAACAAAAAAAAAAAAACATGTTGTCCGATATTACCCGATGCCTTAACACTAGGGTCTGAGAATGAGACCTGCCACAAATCCATCTATGCCGTGTAAAGAAGTAACAGCTGCTCTAGCGAACTTACTGACAACTGTCAAAAGTACTATGTTTAGGGGAGAGTAAACATATGCATGCATGTAGTGACCCAGTTGAGGTAATAGGCTAATTATGGAATCCGGACTTAATTTGGTATCATACATACTAACATATAAAGAACAGAATCCAGCATTCAGTGATTGGCACAGCCTCTTCTCTAGCTAAGCTACCTTTCCTATATATATATGTACTTTCTTGTATAATCATCAAATCATCACAGTCCTTTCAATTCATCACAATCCCCCGAGATCACTAGGAGAAAAAACAGTTAACGACGATGGTGATGTCCCAGAGCGAGGAAGAAGCAGCAAGGAAGAAAGCCATTGACGAATGGCTTCCAATCTCAGCCAAGAGAAATGCCAAGTGGTGGTACTCAGCTTTCCACAATGTCACTGCCATGGTTGGCGCTGGTGTCCTTGCCCTTCCCTTTGCAATGTCCGAACTAGGATGGTATGTATATGTGTATCCACACATTTGAATCACATGATATTGAATGATAGCGTAAAAACTTTATGAGGGTAAGAATTTTAATTTTGAAGATTTGTTGTTTAATATACACCCTTTTTCTTGGTATTTGATTGAATTACAGGGGCCCTGGTGTTGCTATTATGTTTATGTCATGGATCATCACTCTATACACTCTGTGGCAAATGGTGGAGATGCATGAGATGATCCCCGGTAAGCGGCTTGATCGGTACCATGAGTTAGGCCAGGAAGCGTTTGGGGAGAAGTTAGGACTGTGGATCATTGTACCACAACAACTGATTGTGGAAGTTGGTGTGGACATTGTTTACATGGTCACCGGAGGGAAATCATTGCAGAAGTTCCATAACTTGGTGTGCTCTGATTGCAAGGAGATCAAGCTTTCATTCTGGATCATGATCTTCGCCTCCGTTCACTTTGTTCTCTCCCATCTTCCCGACTTCAATTCCATCTCTATTGTCTCACTGGCTGCAGCAGTCATGTCCTTGAGGTAAGATGCTTGGCCTGCCCATAACCCTTTTAGTGGCTAACATTTATTTATTTTTTTGAATAACAAGGGTAGTTCAATAAAATTCATGACATGGGTACTCTCTATGTTTTGGCATATAGTTACTCCACAATTGCCTGGGTGGCCTCTGTTGAAAAAGGAGTTAAACCTGATGTGGACTATGGTTATAAAGCAAGCACTACACCCGGGAAGGTATTTGCATTCCTCAGTGGCTTAGGTGAAATTGCTTTTGCATATGCTGGTCACAATGTGGTATTGGAGATCCAAGCAACAATTCCTTCTACTCCTGAGAAACCTTCCAAGGGACCTATGTGGAAAGGAGTGCTTGTGGCCTACCTTGTCGTTGCTATTTGCTACTTCCCTGTTGCTATGGTCGGATACTACTATTTTGGCAACAGTGTGGATGACAACATCCTTATCACACTCGAGAAACCTATATGGCTTATCGCAACTGCTAACATATTTGTTCTCGTTCATGTTATCGGAAGCTATCAGGTGAACTTTTAATTTATTAAGCTAATTGTGTCCAGGCTTAACAGCAATACATTTAGCTTAGCTTGCACATTCATGTGCCCTCAATTTTCTTCTGTGATTTTTGCACAAGTGCAGATATATGCAATGCCAGTGTTTGACATGCTCGAAACTGTGCTGGTGAAGAAGCTGAACTTCACTCCTTGCTTTAGGCTTCGCTTTATTGCTCGCACATTATATGTTGGTATGGGATTTTTGCCTTTAATTTTCTTCTTGGCTTGAATCCAGAACTTACACTCATGATGTCAGTTGTATATAACTTTTGATTTTTTTCCATTTACTGCAGCCTTTACTATGTTTGTTGGTATCTGCATTCCTTTCTTTGGTGGCCTACTGGGATTCTTTGGAGGTTTTGCTTTTGCACCAACAACATATTGGGTAAGCTATACACTGTTTGATCACTTCAATTAAGCCCATCCCTACTCAGCTCTTTACGCATTCCTACACTACACTGCACAAACACAGAAAACCTAAAACTGTATACTTTTGCTCCTTTTCAGCTCCCTTGCCTTATTTGGCTCCGCCTCCGCAAACCCAAGAAGTTTGGGCTGTCTTGGTTTGTAAACTGGGTATGTAAACTTGATAATATTACATTCATCATCGTGTGTGTGTGTGTGTGTGTGTATATATATATATATAGACCCTCATCCTCCTCGTTTGAGACAAGACTTGATTTCTCTTTTGATTGGCCTATTGCAGTTCTGCATTATATTTGGTGTTCTGCTGACAATCCTTGCACCCATCGGTGGCCTAAGACAGATCATTATCTCAGCCAGTACCTATGAGTTCTTCTCTTGAGGATTTCTCAGTTTAGCAGAATTAGATAAAAATTAAAAAAGTATGGCGCGGTTGGCTAAGCCAGAGCAATATTGATGTACTCAGGCCTACCCGCACATACAGTCTACCTAGGATTTTTTAGAATCGAACCCATCTAGAAATGTTTGTTCCTTTTTCTTTTGGTTAGAGAGTCAGAAATGTTTGCCTCTGACTTGGGGGATCATGATTCGCTGAGCTTGTTCAGTTCAGGCCCACCCGGTTCCTCTCCGGCAGAGTCCTTTGCAACCCACCAAAAAAATGGCACTAATAACAGTACTCTTCCAAGTCCACTCACCAGAAAGAAACTCACTGCAGGACTAGTGAATGGTGTTATTCGGGCAAATTAAGCCGCTTGTAGCTGTCTTAACTGAATCACCTTCAAGTCCTTTCTCAGGATCATCCGGAAGTAGATGTTGCAGCAACACAGCACCTTCAATTGACCAGTCATTGAAGAAGCAAAATGCAGAACTATGATCACTTGCTGCTGACCTCTAAGATTAATCTTGCTTAATTAGTACGGGGAAGTATGATATGATTGTAACTTTTCTGTGATTTAATCAATATCCAGAATGATCCAATAGAATATCAGCAATGAGTTTCAATTATTATATTAGTGTGGGATGTGGTTCCAATTTTATCCATCTACCTATTCTTCCACAAATCTGTCAAAACACAGTTCCTTCTCAGAATTCAGATGTCACATAACCAAGTTAGGAAGTTTTGTCACAATGATATAGCTTATTTTTAAATAATTAATAATAGGGATAAAGGGATGATTTCCAAACTTTATCTTAAAATTTAAGTTAGAAAATCTTGTTAAAAAAATTACAAGAAAACTTGAGCATACCCTGTCCGTCTTTTAGTCCTGTCAAAGTCACCTAATACCATATCCAAAAAACAGCGACATCGGGTAGATCTAGAATAATTGGCATCCTTTAATAGTGGATTCATCCACACGGAGTGATAAGGAAATTTATTACCATGTGCCAAATTTATCCATACAAGTCTGTCGGTTGATGATGTAAATTAAACATAATCTCTCTCCAAAAGTACAATCCTAAAGACCTAAACATGTAAGAATGGTAGGAAAAAAAAAAGATAATAATTAATAAGGAAATAGAATCTACATAAATTTTCAGTTAGAACTGTAACTCCAAATGTGTGGTAATTAAGGAGAGGGAAGAAACTAATTTGGACATATAAGACACGTGGACATGGACATATAAGAAAACATATAGAAATCAATTTTTTTTTTGGTGAGAAATATGATTGTATTAAAGCCAAAACTCAAATACAATCAATAGAAATCAAATTGGTAAGGATGATGATGGACAAAAGCAAATATTCTAAAAGGAGAAATTATAAAAGTTTAATTTTTATATTAAAAATCCAATTCTTAAAGACAGAAACCGATGATTTTGCTCACGGAGAAAAATAAAAAACACAAGCAGCATGAGTTAAATAAACAGAAACATGTTGTCCGATATTACCCGAGACCTTAATACTAGGGATCTGAGAATTAGACTAGTTGGTGTCAGCTTCTCCGAGTTCAATGGAACTTGGAAAAAAACGAGTCAGTGATCAATAATGATAATGATTCCTTTTCCATGACAAGCACAACATCCCCCGAATCAAAAGATTCATCCATGCCGTCTAATTTTTGTTACATGTGAGGGAGATTAACAAGGCCAACAAAACCCACACCGTGTCAAACGAGACATAACCTTCGGTTCTTGCGTGACACAAATTGTGGTGGTTAGGACAGAAGTAATTAACAGCTTTTAACTAACTACTTCTTCACTAACAACTTAAACCTACTAAGTTTAGACGCATGTTGTGGAATCACATTCTAATTATGGACTCCTTCCCGGCTTTGGTGTCAGTAAGACGATTAACATATAAATATGGTCACAACAGCAACATTCGGTGATTAATATTGTTATGCAGGTAGCCTCTTAATTCTCTAGCATGATCAACTACCCAACCCATCAGTAAAATTGTGTGTGGACCATGGTACTGATGTACCAGAGCGAGGAAGAAGCAGCGAGGCAGAAGGCCATTGATGACTGGCTTCCAATCACATCCAACAGGAATGCCAAGTGGTGGTACTCTGCTTTCCACAATGTCACGGCCATGGTTGGTGCCGGTGTCCTAGCCCTTCCCTTTGCCATGTCCGAGCTAGGATGGTATGTATGTGTGATACTTCTATCTTTTTTTGGGTTTTGATTAATATCGCCATGCTTGAATGTTAATATTGAATGATAGTGCAAAAGATTTGGAGGGTAATAGTTAAGATTTACGAATTTTGATTAAATTGATTGGAAACTCTATATACAGGGGCGTTGGTGTTACTTTTCTCTTTGTGTCATGGGTGATCACCCTATACACTTTGTGGCAAATGGTGGAGATGCACGAGATAGTCCCCGGTAAGCGGCTGGACCGGTACCATGAGTTAGGCCAGGAAGCTTTCGGGGAGAAGCTAGGACTCTGGATCATTGTACCACAGCAACTAGTGGTGGACGTTGGTCTCGACATTGTCTACATGGTTACCGGAGGGAAATCATTGCAGAAGTTCCACGAATTGCTCTGCTCTGATTGCAAGGACATCAGGCTCACATTCTGGATCATGATCTTCGCCTCCGTTCACTTTGTTCTCTCCCATCTTCCAGACTTCAATTCCATCACTGTTGTCTCACTAGCCGCAGCAGTCATGTCCTTGAGGTAAGGATAATAATTAAGATGCTGATACTTACTTTTAGTTTCATGAGCAGGTAACTAATCAATGGTACTTAGTTCAAGAAAATTCATGACATGACTTTTTAATTACTTTTTGTCATATGTATGTATAGTTACTCCACAATTGCCTGGGTGGCCACTGTTGCAAGAGGAACTCAACCTGATGTGGACTATAGTTACAAAGCAAGCACTACAACCGGGAAGGTGTTTGCATTCCTGAGTGGGGTGGGAGAAATCGCTTTTGCATATGCTGGACACAATGTGGTTCTGGAGATCCAAGCAACAATTCCTTCCACTCCTGAGAAACCCTCCAAGGGACCTATGTGGAAAGGGGTGCTTGTGGCCTACATCATTGTTGCTATTTGCTACTTCCCGGTTGCTATCGTCGGATACTACTACTACGGCAACAGTGTGGATGACAACATCCTCATCACACTAGAGAAACCCGTATGGCTTATTGCAACTGCTAACATGTTCGTCATCATCCATGTTATTGGAAGCTATCAGGTGAAATATTCAGTTTATTAAACTAGCTAAGTAGTACTGTTATATATCCAGGGTTAACAATACATTTAGCTTAGCTAATTGTACAATAATTTTTCCTCATTCTTCTTGTATGATTTTTGGACAAGAGCAGGTATATGCCATGCCCGTGTTCGACATGATGGAAACTCTGCTGGTCAAGCAAATGAAGTTCACCCCTTGCTTCAGGCTTCGCTTTATTGCTCGCACAATATATGTTGGTACGTATCTTTTTACTCTTCAAGTTTTCTTCCCTGGCTTGAATTAATCCTCAACTTATAATCATGATGTCTGTTGTATATATATAGCTTTTGATTTTTTTTTTTTCATTTACTGCAGCCTTTACTATGTTTGTTGGTATCTGTATTCCTTTCTTTGGTGGCCTACTGGGATTCTTTGGAGGCTTTGCTTTTGCACCAACAACATATTGGGTAAGCTATCCATTGTTTGATCACTTCAAGCCCATCCTTACTTAGCTCTTTACACATTCCTACACTACTCTGCACAAACACAGAAAACCTGAAACTGTAAACTTTGGTTCTTTTGCAGCTCCCTTGCCTTATTTGGCTCCGCCTCCGCAAACCCAAAAAGTTTGGACTCTCTTGGTTTATAAATTGGGTACGTAATCTTGATATATTAAATTCATTCTTGTAAACACATATATATGTATATGTAGATCCTCATCATTCTAATTGTTTGAGACAAGACTTGATTTCTAAATATCTTTTGATTGACCTGCTGCATGCAGTTCTGCATTATATTTGGTATTCTGATAACAATCCTTGCACCCATCGGTGGGCTAAGACAGATCATTCTAGCAGCCAGTACCTATGAGTTCTTCTCATGATCGTCGTCGAGCTTTTCTCAGTTTAGCTAGCAGCAGAACCAGATAAAAAGAAGTCCTATGACATGGTTGGCCCATTCATAGCAATACATGGAATTAAGTAGTATCTACCTAGCTAGGATGTTGTTGCAGTTTTTGTGTTAGCTAGCTAATGTGGCCTGCCATTACGTACTATCTAGATAGGTTATTGTCTAGAATCGAATCCAGGCAGCTTTTAGAAGTGTTTGTTCTTTTTTTTTTTTTTTTCTATTGGTCGGAAAGCTAGAAATGTTGTTATATTGAAGCTTAATCTGGATTCTTTTATTAGACCCGTTTCATTATTTTTTTTTATTCATTACTTTAAGTTGTCAAAGTTATTCAGTTAATTAATTCCTTCGCCAATGCCACCCAGATAAGATTCATTAAGTTATTCGTGCATTGACCATAAGCGGTGCGACGTGGTGCGTGTCCCCTTGGCCCGATCCGCCGCCATGAGCGGCGCAGTTTAATAGGTATCTGGTTTCATTTTTTTTTTTTAAAAAACAAAGATCCAGTTTTTACTATTTTTATTTGACAAACCAGTGGAGAAAACGTGCAACATATTAATTTTGATTGTTTTGCTGTGTTTTGGAGCGTTTCGACGGATGGTGAAGATTAGGGCGGAGGTGAAGCTTAATTTTTCCAATTTTTCTTTTTAAATAATTATTGGCTGGCGTTAAGATAATTGTTTGGTGGTGGTTTGTAACCTGATTTCTTCTTTTCCGAACAAACACTACTAATTTCCAAGCCTTTTCTTAAGGCCTTATCCGTAAGGAATCCGTAAGAAAACGGTAAGAAAACTGAATTTCTTACGGATTCCTTACGGATTGCTTACCGATGAGCACCGTAAGCAAAATTTGGAAAGAAAATCGCTGCCCGTAAGAAATCCGTAAGTAAACGTTTCTTGCCGCTTCCTTACGAGTTTCCGCCGTAAGAAAGCCGTAAGGAAGGCAGCAATGGGACCCACCCACCGGTTTGGTAGGTTTTGCATAAAATCATTTACTGCCAGTCCCCTGTTTTGTGTAATTAAATTTATATTCAATCCAAAATTACAAAAAAATAGGAATTAAGTTGTCAAATACATATACTAAATTGTTAGACACAATAATTTCAATATTTATAAATATATGGCAATGCATTACAAATATGAAAATGTAATATTTCAAAGACAATATAATTGTCATCAAGGTTTAAATACAAGTACATAAATGTCTAGCTTGAAGATTGATGGCTAGATGAACCACCTGCTGAATTATTTCTAAAGGGTGGTGGAGGACAACTTGACACTGGTGGGGGGCATGATATACTACAAGGCATGGAACCCACGGCAGGCATGGAACCCACGGTAGGCATTGAACCCATAGCTGGATACATTTGCTGCCATTGTTCTTATACTCACCATAAATTACATTCCATGACAAAGTCTTATTTGTATATGATGGGTCCTAAAGCCACTGATAAAGGCCTTCATAACCTGCAATTTTCAAGCCATAGAATTACATTAGGTATGATCCTAAGCCCAACAAATTGAAAGTGGAGGAATAGTGAATTGAAAATCTCATCATAACTACTCCATGTATAAATTCTGTATAATTTACAAACTAACTTTAAAAATCAAATCTACACTAGCAGAATGCCATTACTTACATACTAAATTGAATTTGAATTTATACAGCCAACAGATAGGGGGTTAGGTTGGAAAAATCTGATGAATTTGGCCCTCGACTTTAAAGTTACAAATTTCATGTAGTATTACTAAAGCAGCAACAATTTCACCATTTTTTTTGGTTCAAAATAAGTGCAAAAACCACTGTTACAAGATATGGAGATCTATTGAAACAAAACTAGCACATACAGAACCATCACACGAACGTGATACATTTCCTTCAACTTCATTGATATTGCATTGAACCCAGCCATGCAAGAACAAGAATATATATGCTTACCTTTTCTTCCTCCATTCATCATACTGCATTTGCACATCACGTTGTTGAGTGACCACGTTCAACTCCTCAACTAGCTCATTATATGATGAAACCTTTCTTTGATATCCAAGTTTATGAGAACATTTTAGCTAGAGCTGCGATGAAGAACAAATCTAACAATCATGATGCAAAACTTAAAGTTGCTATAAAAATTCTCAAGTCTTGCCCAGAATTTCATCACAAATTTCATAAATTTGTTTCTAGCAGTAAAATTATAGAACCATATGAGGGCATTTGACAAGAAGGTAAGAGCAACAAAATCCAGAGAGCATACCAATGCCTAGGTGAGTGTTCATACTCGCAGTTCCATCAAGTTTTTATTCTCTCTGCAAGTTATTTCAAATAAGCATGAAAAATGGTTAGTTGCATTCATAACATGGGGAATGCAGCAAAGTTATGTTTCTTGGATCTTTGGTAGCAAAACCATGGTTAACATTGTAGTACCAAATCACTAGAAGGAATTCACATGCTTACAGGGAATAGCTGCAGAATAACCCATGCAAAGAAGAGGGGACCTATATCAGAGTCTATGCCCCTGTTCATGACATTGCCTGCAGCCCCTAGGCAATTCCTCGACAAACTCGAATACCACCTTTGCAGCAGGCCCTTTTAGGAACTGAAGATAGGCATTTGATGCCTTCAGACATCGAACTTGGTATCAGCCATATGAAACATAAAAAGGAAGACACTTTCAATTCATGAGTTGTATTATGTACATTACACATGCAATTGCACGAATTAGTACCTTTTGCATGATCTACAGCAACCTGAAGTACATCCAGTGAGATCATAGATTCAAATGATGAATCAATACCTTGTTCGAAAACGAAACCTGACTGCGGAACAGGGACAGAAACAGCTAACGTGAAGTTTGGCTATATTGACCATTATAGAGAGGAGGAGATCCTAGTAGAAAGGCAAGATCAAGCGTATTACCTAATCTAGGTTCTGTATTAATATAAAGAATAGGAATGAACAGAAATTTCTAAGAAGCGTGAAATTCAATATATTTAGAGATGGAAACATACACAGAGCAACACATCAACAACCAAACTACAAAGAATTCCTTCAATGAATTTTTAATTTCCAATTTCCAGGCCAGATATTACATTACGGAAGAGCATATACTTTGCATACAAATCTCAGTATGGACAGATCATTTCAAACGACTTGCTGCCAATCTTCCGGCCGAGCGGGAACTTATTAAGCCACTGCAAGACAAAACGAAATGCCTCTAAATCTTACAATTCTCATAGATACTCACATTCCTCACTACGTTCGAATCTAAGAAATTTTACTTTCTCAGGAGCCAAAACTTCAACCTTTTCACTATTATTAGGGATTGCATCAGATTAGGCACTAAAGACAACCACAGCCAAAATCCAAAACCATGAAAACCAGAAACAAACCATCACGCGAGAAAAACACATAGATTAAAAACAAAACCGTAGTGGAAGCTTCAATCCAATACTTATTCGAGCGCAGAAGGGAGGATCGACTTACAACATTCCCAAAAGTTTAGGAAAGTGGAGGTGCTTGGGGAGGATGAGGAGCTGGATGGGGTCTCATCGACGTCCTCCTCGGCAAGCAGCGCCGCCACTTACCTCATCGATTCTAATAGCGGTGACAACTCCTCGATGGCCTTCATTTTCCTTCGCGAGATCTACCGGTTGAGCGGACTCGGAGCCCTAGAGAATAGATCCGGCCAGGGCAGGGGGAAGATCGGATCTGGATTCCAACGCTGAGGAAGAATCGACATGATTCGTTTAACCAGGAAGAGAAGCTTCCCTTCAACCAGGAGGAGGAGAGGAAAGTTGCAGAAAAGGGAGATGAAGTGGCCGAGGTTAAGGATTTGGGAAGGTAGCGATTTCAGACTTTTTGATTTGCTGGAGTTTGAGGTCACAGGCAAAACTTGAGGGCGGAAAAATAAATTGCAGGAGACGGTCCAAAAAAAAGAAAAGAAAAATTGCGGGAGTGGGAAATTTGGGTGGGAAATTTCCTTACGGCAAAGCCGTAAGAATTCCGTAAGTAAATGCAGCCGAGCATTAAAATATTGTTTGTTGGACAAGCGGTAAGGAATCCGTAAGGATTCCGTAAGAAATGTCTTGTGAATTTCTTACGGAATGTCGCCGTAAGAAAATGCCGTAAGTAACAGCCAAGAAATTGGTAGTGAAACGGTTTAGTTTCCTAAAAAAAAAAAATGAAAAAACGATTTAAAATAGCCCTTAAAATAATTACTATTAATTTATTAATAAATAGCAGTTTATTTTTTTTATTCAAATTGATTGTAGGTCGATTTTTAGGCTAATTTTAGAGCGGTTGGGTCAAGGAATCTGTTGGTAGCATGCGGGGTTCACAGTGGAACATTAATTCAAAGTGTCATTGCAAAATGCGTTTACGAACGAGGACATCGTTTTGAGGCACTTTAAAGTTTAAAAGCTAAATCCCGGCTGCCTATCACATCAACACTCTCGCTGGGGCTTACAATTGGTCAGTCTGTGGAAAATTAGAGTATATGATTGGCCAAACAAAAAGAAAAGTAAAAGTATAATATTATGGGCCAAATTAAATTAGTGGCAAAGTTTAGAACCAAAAAAAAATCCAAAAACTCTTCTTCCCCCATGAAACAATCTGAGAAGGGATTGGGCTCCTCTCCTGTTGGGAGTTACAGGAGAGATCCTGTTATTTCAATCTCAATCGTTAGATTACATCTAATGGTTCTAAATTATTTTATATTTAAAAGATAACTTTTCAACCCTAATTTTCTTTACTTTTTGTTTTTTTCCATTAATCGATCACAAAAACAAAACAACTCATTAATTTTTTTCCTTTTTTCACATATACTCTTTATTCTCTTATTTTTTGTCTTCAACATGTGAAGGAAATAAAAAATCTCCATGCATAGTAGATTTGCTGTAAACTTCAAAAAAAATTTAATCATTAAAAAAAAAGAATATGAACCTTTCGTCCTACTTAAGAAACTGAAGATTGTTTATTCATCAAACATTTTCTTGGTTATAATCCTATACGCTAACTTCATTTTCATACAAGGAGAACATAATATAATTACAGGCATTGAGCATTAGTTCTGCAGTACATCATCACCTGTTTCCATATACTTCAATTCAGTCCATATTGCTTCAGGCCCAGAAGATGTTGCAGTTCCCGCTCCATCCTGATGTGTGCCTTGTCCACCTCTCAAATCAAAAGTCTTCACTTTGAAGAAGTCATTAGTCTTGATCAAGCCAATTCCATGGAATAACAACTATTAACAGAAGATAAGTATAAAAAGGAATAATAGGCCTGGTTAGATATAAAGTATTGGAACCATATAAAACACGTTCACCAGGATTGTCCCCGGTGGAAACTAACAAATAGAAATAAATTTACTGGAAATCCAGTATTCATGTGATTTTTTTTGTTTCCTTTTAAAGGTTGAAGAGAAGAAACAGGAGAATCAAGCATTCATGTGATTTTTTTTGTTTCCTTTTAAAGGTTGAAGAGAAGAAACAGGAGAATCAAGCGCATGCCTCAACTTCTCATAATTTATACCAATCAACCACATAAATTTATGGAATGAGTTCTGAAAAGGGACATCTTGTTATTGCTTGTTTAACTTATTCTAAATCAACCTTAACGATTTCCTCAAAAAAAAAAAAAAACTTAACGAATTTTTTTCATATAGGAGCACTGGTTCAGATTTTCTATCTTTTTTTTTTTTTGGGTGTGAATATCGTTTTTAGGAGTTGTGGAATGGAATCGCAATATAAAAAAAGTTTCAATGATATTTCAAAACCATTGTACAATTTTCCATTCCATAAACCTTGTGCTAACATTATTCTTACAAGTTCACAAAACACATGACAACTTCAAACTCCAAATCTGTGCTGGAGGGAAGACTTAGAAGACTTAAATCTTGTGCTTGTATGGCCTGTACCAGTAAACACCTTGGTTCTTGGAATCTTGGTCGGGCTCGGCATAGATGCACTCCTTTGCGGCTCGGTATAACATCTTGTGAATAGGAGTAGAATCAATCTGGTAATAGTCACCCAAGATGGGCTTGATGGCTTCGGTAGCCTCCAGAGCATGGTAGTGAGGGATGGTGGAGATGAGATGGTGACAGATGTGGGTGTTGGTGACATGGTGCAAGACCCTGTTCAGCCAGCCGAAGTCCAAATCGATGGTGGAAAGAGCTCCCCTGAACCATTCCCACTCGGAGTTGTCATAGTGTGGGAGTGTAGGATTGGTGTGGTGCAGGTATGTGATGATGATGAATAGAGCAAACACAACAAGCAGTGGCGCGAGATAGGTGCAAAAGAACCAAGCAAAGCCATGCGCCTTGGACACGCTATAGAACACATAAAGTGCGGTGAAGATGCCAGCGTCAGAGATGACAACCTGAAGCCTTTCACTGTCGTTGAAGATGGGACTGTAGGGGTCGTAGTGATTGGCAAAGCGGTCGTGTTTCTGGCTAGAAGCATTGAAGAGAAGGTAGAGAGGGAAGGCAAGGAAGAGCATGGAGACAATACGGATGACTCTGCCTATTGGGTTATTGAGGTGCTTGGAATACCATGGGACGGTGTCCTCGAACCTTGGAAGGTAGACTTCATCATGGGTCAAGGAGCCGGTGTTGGAGTGATGCCTGCGGTGGCTGTATTTCCATGCGAAGAAAGGGGTCATGAGTGCAGAGTGAAGGATTAGGCCTACAATGTTGTCCACCCACGCGTATTCGCTGAAGGCACGGTGACCGCATTCGTGGCCTATGACCCAGATACCTGTCATGAATGCTCCCTGGATGAACCAGTAGAATGGCCAAGCCACATAGTTGAGTGGGGAGGGAAGGATGGGAATGTAAGTCTTGGCAATGTAGAAAAGAGTGGAGCAAACGGAGAGGTCATAAACAAGGTAAGCCAAAGAGCGGAGAAGGGAGCGGTGGAAGCAATGGGCAGGAATGGCTTTCTTGAGTGTGGCAAGCGTGAAAGGAGGCTTCTCACTGGGCACTCTCACTCTCTTCTTCTTCTGCTGCAGGCAATCCTTCTTTTCATTTTCATATGCTAATGTTGTTGGGTGGTCTGAGGAAATTCTTTGGTAGGCTTCCATTGATCTTCCAGCTGCTGCTGCCAACTTACTCTATCTATCGAGATCGAATCGATCACTATGGGTTAATGCTGCTGGTATCTCCTTGGGGATGTAGAGGCCTTTATATATATATAAGGTATACAAGAACGTCCCTTTGGCTGTGGAGTTGGAAGGTGTACTTTATTGGTGAGCACACCAATATTGTAGAGGTATAGTTAATTAGTCAAGAAGTTTATGCAGCAGAAGGGTGTAAGTACAAGCAGAAGAACATCACAAGCAGGTTCCCGTAGTCAAAAAAATGATTTCAGTAAAGAACATAAAAAGCACGCGCACAATAATCAGTTGTCTGTGCTAAAACATTATTATAACAAAATGTACCTGTGAAGGTTGTTGGAGTCAACAGAATGTTGCTAAAAAATATTATAACAAAACGGGCAGTGTACATATTGTTGCTAAAATATGAGTTATACATTTCAAATTGGGAAGCATCAGGACGAATAGTGTAAATTACTAATATTAGAGTCAAAGAGGTTGAGGAAGTCAACAAAATGGTCCTATATGGAAAAAAATCTATACCTATACAATATATAAAAGCACCAATCCTGAAAAATATGCGAAATTAATAAAAGTCATAAATACCCTTATTTAATATTGAAAAATAAGTAAAATTGAAATATATAAATACCCCTACTTAATATTGATATTGATAATAAAAAATATAATGATGCAAAATCGAAAGACATCAATTCCCATATTTAATATTGAAAAACACATGAAATTGAAAGAAATAAATACACCTACTTAATATTGAAAAATACCTGAAATTAAAATACATAAATATCCCTACTTAATATTGATAGTCATAATCAATTATATGTGGCATCAATCTTAGTCAAGACAATGGACCCAAGTTTTGGTAGACTATATCTAACGTATAAGAAAATTATATAGATTTTATCATCACTTTTTGACTCTTTTTGGTTAAACTGATGACATGGTAAATTCTTGCACTTAGACATACAATAATATTTTTAGTGGTATATGATCAGTTAGTATGTCAATGTTCAAGGCCTATATAATAATATACAAATAGACATACATAATTTTTGACAAAAAAAAAATAGACATACATAATTAGCCAACAACAATTCTTTGCCTTCAAAGGCGTGCGGCAACCTCAGTCCGCAATCAATAATAACCAAATAAATTATCCATCAAAGGCGTGCGCCAACCTTAGGGTGTTTACCACATGTGAAATCCATCGATCTTAGCAGTGGCGTTCTTAATTTTTTTAATCACGCTTGTTTTACTTGTACTTCCGGGTAGCTTCCCAAACCCGGGTCATCAAAGAGGATACATATCCTATAAGTAGTTTCTGGGTGGCGGACCAGTTCCATGTGACCAATTAAGTGTCTACCTACTCTCAAGTTTTCACGATTAGGATTTTGTCCAAGTTAAGGCTTATTCAGTTAGAGAGAGTAGACCCAACTCCCGAGTTCTTTTTGAGGAGTAGGCGTTTGGTTTGAGCAAAGCTAAACTCAGTGTTTCCTTGAGTACTAAAAATGGCAGTGCAGCTGAAACCCAAAGGAGTGCCTACCTCAAAACCACCATTCACAGTAGGGCAACTGAGGAAGGCCATCCCTCCCCATTGCTTTCAGAGATCTTTCCTCCGTTCATTCTCTTACCTTGTCTATGATCTGTGTATGATCTATATATTTTACCATGCTGCCACTACTTACATCCCTTCTCTCCCTTCTCCACTCAACTACCTAGCGTGGCCTGTGTATTGGTTTCTACAGGGCTGCATCCTTACGGGCATTTGGGTGATCGCCCACGAGTGCGGCCACGGGGCCTTCAGCGAGCATCAAAGGGTTAACGACACCATAGGCCTCATCCTCCACTCTGCCATCCTAATCCCTTACTTCTCATGGAAATACACACACCACCTCCACCACGCAAACACATCCTCCATGGAACACGACGAGAACTTTGTCCCAAAGCCCAAATCCAAACTCCCAAAGTACTCCAAGTACTTCAACAACCCCATTGGGAGAGCTGTTCGGCTAACCATTTCGCTCACAGTGGGAATGTATCTGTACTTGGCATTCAACTTGGCTGGACGCAAACATGATCGCCTTGCAAGTCACTACGATCCCTACAGCCCCTTGTTCACCGACAGGGAAAGACTTCAAATTTACTTGTCTGACGCTGGCCTTTTTGCTACCACTTGTTTGCTCTACAAGGTTGCAGCTGCAAAGGGCCTGACATGGCTGATTTGCGTGTATGGGGTGCCGGTGCTCTTTGCCAATGGTATGATTGTGTTGATCACCTTCTTGCACCACTGCCATCCTGATCTTCCCCACTACGACTCCTCCGAATGGGATTGGCTCAAGGGAGCTCTGTCCACGGTGGACAGAGACTATGGCGTCCTGAACAAGGTCTTCCACAACATCACAGACACCCATGTGGCTCACCATCTCTTCAACTCGATCCCCCATTATCATGCCATGGAAGCTACCAAAGCTATCAAGACTGTCCTCGGTGACTACTACCAGTTCGATGACACCCCAATCATCAAAGCCATGTGGAGGTCCACCACCGAGTGCCTCTACGTCGAACAAGATGAAACCAACAAGGGTGTTTATTGGTACCGCAACAAGCTCTGAAGCTTTAATTGTTGTATCATCATGAGTTGAAGAATATGTGGTTAGGTGAACACGAAGACCAATAGAAGATTAGCCATAGAAGTGTTCAATAAATTATTCTTCTCTGTGGAAGTAGTCGTTGATCAATATTCACAATTTAGTTCATCAAGTGTTAATTACCACTTTTCCGAGAACGTACCCCTATTATTCTTTTTCTTCATGTGATTTCTACAGCTTTATCCTTAAAAACCTCATGTGATTCAAGAGCTTTATCATTAAAACACTCTTATAGTTTCCCGGTTTTTTTCCATAAAAATCCCGAGAAATGTGATTTCGATCATTATCCCTAAGAGAGTGATTTGGAACTTTATTAATAAAAATATCATTTGGCTTTAAAGCGTAAGCTTGCTTACAAATTGTGGATTAACCGCCCAATCTTATGAGGAGGAATCAAGGTAGGTGACTAGGGATGGCAATTTTTCCGGGTTTACCCGATACCCACTCAAAACCCGCTTTTATGGATAGGGTATTATCCGACTTTGACCGGATAAAAAAAGGGTAGGGTATTACCCGGACCCGAGTTGACCGGGTCTAGGTAGGATCTGGTCTGGGTAAGGGTCTAGGTTTTACCCTATCCGTTAGACCCTATCCATTATAATATTCTAAAATCTATAAACGAATTATAAAAATCAATTTGAGTTTCTTTCTTTTGTTTCTTTAATTCTTTTCGACTCAACTCTTCTTCTTTTTCTATTGAAATGTCGTTCACCTCCTCTTAGGTCTATTGAAATTTCGTGCTCTACAATCCTAAACTAATATTATGTTATTATAATTTTTCTTTGTCTTAAAAGGAACTTTAATTTATAATTATCCTACAATTATTTATGATAATAATATGGAAGAAGAAAATAAGTATTCAATATTAATTTATATTTTTAACTTATTATAAGATTTTTATTTTTATATTATTTAATAATATGAACCTTTTTTTAGAAAAATATATATTGATCTTGGTAGAGAAAAGGATGGAGATTAAGAAATAAATGATTGTTTGCATTTTGAGTTGAGAAAAGTTACATGCTATTTTAAAATTTTATACTTCTTGTTATTTTTAAAATTTTTATGCTTGAACGTGGAACCTATTTCATGAATGTTAATTTAATAATTGTAGGATTTTTTTTTAAAATTAGAACTTGATTTTTACTTAGCGGGTATAACGGGTATACCCTTACCCAGACCCATATTACCCGTTGGGCAAAAAAATAAAACATTACACTACCCGGTTCATAATTAGTCCATTCTTACCCTATCCGGTTTGATTAGGGGTCTGGGTCTGGGTCTTGCTTACCCTACCCGACCCTACCCGATTGCCATCCCTATAGGTGACAATATCCAACTTGAGAGAAAATGTCAATAATCAAGGAATTAATATTAAGGAATGAATGTGGTAATCTCTCAAGTACAAATTAAGGGATTAAGGAGCATCTAGTTTTCGTAAATACATAAAATTTAAACAATTATATAAATCTCGAAACTAATAATTCTTTATATATAATGGTAAGTAACTATATATATAATATGCCCTACACACTTTTTTTTTTTTTTTTATCAGTCACTACACACAAATTTGTACCAAAGGGTTCTATAGATTTTTGGGTACAAAAACCATTGCTCTTCAACTAAACGTTGGGCCGAGCCAGTGTTAGTTAGCTGCTATGTGGGCTTTGAGTCGGACTTTTGGGTAGCTAAACCCTAAAGCCCAGATATCAAACAATATGAGCCAGCGAGGTCAATTTTCGTCTTTATTCAATTTTTATTTTTTTTCCCCGTCCGTGCTCTAATATATTCGCTCCTAAAAGCAACAGTTTTCCCGCCATAATTCTCCCTCATCCACAGACTCAACTGAGAAACCCTAGACAGTGAAGAAGAGACACCACACAGAGGTGTACCGCCATGGAAGAGGAAATCAAAGCCGAATTCAGCAAGAGCGGCTTCTCTCTAGACGAAGAGGAAGAAGTTCTTAAAAAATGTAAGACCTTTGCTTCTTCTTTTTTTTTTTTTTGTGTCTCGCTTATTCTACTCGGTTTTCTTAGTTTTCTAATTCTGCTGTTGGATTGTCTTAATAGGTCTTGCTTTCTGCATAAATTACAATCTCAAGCCGTCGGATCTCGTTTCAAGCTGGGAGGTTTATTATTTAAATAGGTAGAACTAAATTAGTTGACCTTGTTCCTCTTTTGTATCTTGTTTTTCTGCTTTTCCCCCCCTTATTTTTAATGTAAAATGTGAATGCTTTTGGGACAGGCAACTGGATGAATCGGTTGTGCGAAATGGCGAAATGGATGGGTTTCTGTTGCACTTGCAGAATGAACAGAAGGAAATGGTTATTAAAGAGGAACCTAATTTGCATGTTTATTCTAGCAAAGATGTGGAGATGTAAGCTGTTTATTCTATCATATATATATATACATATATTAATGTTTATTCTATAGTTCTTTCATTTTTAGTTTTGGTCCTTTAAAGTAGAGGATGTTGCTTGGTTTCTTGATGCACCGTGTAGTTACTCTTTACTGAAATGCCTTGGTATGAGCAGAGTGTGGTTGGTTTAGCTTATCTGAAGGAAGATATGTTTTGTTTTCAATTTTCATGATTAGGATTTTGAATGACGAGGAAGGAGATGCAAAAGAAGAAATTCCGAGTACCCCGGGAGACAAATCCTTAAAGCTTCAGTGGGAGTCATCTGATTCTGCACTCAAACCACATGGAAGTGGCTATTCTACTGTGAAGTCAAAGCTTGTAACACCGTTTGGACGACGAACAGAGAAGTTAGTGGAGAAATTCAGCATCAGTAATCTGCCTGATTCAGAGAACGGTGAAAATGACAATGCTCAAGAGATCTCTGAGGATGATATTATTAAGAGGGTTCAGCAACGGAAGAGGTGTTCATTGACACTAAATGGATCGGGGCCAGAGCCAGGGTGTAGGTTCATGTATGACCGGATTGAAGATAGGGTATCTTACACTTCTAATGGCATATATTGTGCTAACCAGATCTTTTCTTTTTTAGTTGCTAAACATAGTTTTTTCTTATTTAGTTTAATGCACTTGACAATCGCATCAAGAAGCATGCGGCAGCACTTTCTGCTTCTGGGTTCTATGAAGAGCCAACAGACCCTACTGTTGCTTCACAGGTAATTTGGCTGCTCTTTTGCTTTACTTTTGTGTCAGATATCCACCCGAAAATAGTGATATCTGCTGCATTGCATTACAGAACAGCATGCTATCTTGTTTTCACTCTCTACCCGTTACCCTTCAACTAGCTGGATATGACATATCATACATCCCTTTTCCTTTTCTGCAAATGGGATTCTATCTTTTTTTTTTTTTTTTTTTTGCTTTGAAATAAAACACCATCTTTGGGCATGCCTTCATTGGATGTCTTGTTATTTTCTTTATTTACAGTATGCCATATGTTAGGACTTGTCACACTGAGAAAGCAGACCTAGTATCTAATGGAAGCTATTTTTCAGAGAAATGTATTCACTGTTGGAATGATCTGTTGTGATGGCGAAGGTCGTCTAAATGATAAGTCCATTCTGCTGCAAAGCAGGTAAGAACTCCAAGCTTTTCCATTTGTGCTTAATTAAATCAAATTTTCTAGCAAAGGCAAGACAAGGTGCTCTCCAATGGTGTGCAAGATTTTGAAAATTGATGATTAGGATATTTAATCAGTGAAATATAACAATCAAAGCCATTTCTCTTGATTGACTTGGAAAAAAACTGTTCTGAGAGTGTCTGTCGGTCAATCTGTTCAAATCAGTGTCCCAGCAACTTCAAACCCATTGTCGAGCCAAGTTGGCACCAAAGTGATTGTTTCCCATCAAAATGATGGCCAAGGATTCAGAAAGTCTATCACTTAATAACATAAGATGAGCATCAGAGACTTCGTGTATTAAGGCTTTGGTATTAACCCATTGAATTCAAGTAGCAACTTCTATGTGCGTTATATCTTACTACTACCATCATAACTGGAATTCAATGTCTTGGTTTCTTAACAGTTCTGAGCTTTCTGGAGGGCGAAATGTTCGTCTAGACGTAACTAAACTGAGTCAATTCTCCATTTTTCCTGGACAGGTGAGTCTGCATGTTACAAATCTTGACATATGTGCAATAATCAAGCTTAATAAAAAAAAATATTTTGCTTCTGCAGATTGTTGGAATTGAAGGCCAAAATCCCAGTGGACATTGTTTCATTGCATCAAAGCTGGTAGATTCCGTTCCTTTATCTGACTGTGGTGATGAAAATTTGCCTCCTGCAAAGAGGCAAGCTTTTGATCAGGAGTTTCAGTCAGCTGATTTGTCCTCTGCTCAGGACCAGACATTATCAGCGGTAAGGTCATCTTCTTCATTGCTTAAATATGCTAGAATCAAAATTTTTCCTCGCGACCGTAAAATATCTTCGTGTTGTTTCATTTAGGTTGACTGTTATGATGTAGCACCATAACATTAAAAGTGAAAGCATTTTAAGTATCCAACAGTGGCCATATAGGGATTTTCAGAGTAGGTGAATATTTTACATATCATTAATTCACTGGTTATCTTTTTGTAGCATCATTTGTAAAACTAGAAACAGCATAAAACTGCATTCACACGTTGGGTAGCAATCGTTGAAAACTGAGAAGGCAGAAGTTTTCCTTGTTGCATAAGATAGATGAAGAAAGCATGCTTATGCAAGGATAACCTGAACTCTTTCTACTTTCTGTTACAGTTCTGGCTTCTCTAGATCTCTGTCCTTCACATGTAGTATGATATTTGCCAGTCGTCTATATGTGAATATATTGTGAAATCCGTTTTTCTCCAGTAATAATTATGCATTTTCTCTTTAGCATACGGGAAAATCTAATCTCTAAATCCTGATGGGCAACTCCTTTGTATTAAAACAGCTTATTGCTTCTGGTCCTTTTACCACATCGGACAACTTGCTGTTTGAACCTTTCAAAGAGCTGCTAGCATATGCCAGCAGAAAGCTACCTCAACTGCTGATACTGGTACTGAATACAATAATTTCTGATGTGCATGCATTCCTTGAATCTGATTTTATTGACCTATTGGCGTTTCTCTCAGCTAGGACCATTTATCGATTCTGACCATCCAGAGATCAGTAAAGGAACTACAGACAGGAGCTTTGAAGACATTTTTCATCACGAAATCATTAAAAGTGTATGTCAAAAAATGGAATTGGTTGGGTGAAGCAACTTCTGTCATTGGAATTGATTAAGTGAATGAACTTCTATTGTGATCGTTTTTCTGGTTATTGTTTCAGTTGCAAGAACATGTCGAGTATATTGGTTCTGCTGCACGCGTTATTCTTGTGCCATCTATACGTGATGCACACCATGATTTTGTTTTCCCTCAGGTGAGGCTGGAACTAAGGAGTGGATGTTAGGCGTGTGTGTATGTGTATACATATATATATATATATATTTATACATGATTGAGTATGTAGTGCTATTGCTCAAAATTTTATATGCAAGGACAGTACAGTATGTTACCTGTTACTGTCTCTTTCTAAATTTCTGGGACTCATTACTTTAGTTTATTTGTGCAGCCTGCTTTTGACATCAATCTACCCAATTTGAAACATCAAGTATGCTACGATTTGAAGATTTCATTTACTGTAGCTTGCATTTTCTTGAAGTTTTTTACCATATGGTTTAAATTGTCCTGGCTTTTTTCCCTGACAGGTAATCAGTCTCACAAATCCAGGAAGTTTTGAAGCAAATCAGGCAAGTGAAGATAATATTTAAATTGTGGTTGTTGGTTCCTTTAACTCCAATACTCGAATATTTGTGTATGCCTCCGGTTTTTTTTTGTAGCTTGAAAGGCCTTCTAATTTTATGAGGCCATGAAAGCAAATTGGAAACTGTCTTATCGAAACTTAGGCTTAGAAATTACAGCTTGCGAGAATAAGTATCTGATTCTAAAATCCTCAGAGGTGCTTAGGATCTTTCTTGGGAAGATGCAGGTGTATAGACTTCTTTGAGATATAAAATATCCAGCATCTGATTGTGGCCATCTTTGGCCTATTCTCCAGCTAGTAATTAAGAAAGAGAAGTTGTTGAATATTCTTACCTCCAGGTAAAAGTGGGCTGCTGCTCGGTGGATATTCTAAAACAGCTAAGTGGAGAAGAGATGTCAAGAAATCCAGCAGATGGAATACCTAGCGATCGAATGAGCAGAATTGCAAGCCATATTCTCAGTCAACAAAGGCATGCTCCAACAGTTCTATATGAAAACCTCACTTGATTTTGTGGTTGGTATGAAGAAATCATTATTAACGTGCTAACTTGCTCAAATAATTTGAAACAGCTTTTATCCTCTATATCCACCATCAGAACATATTCCTTTGGATTTTTCGCTTGCTCCAGAAGCTCTTCATATTACCTCAATTCCGGATATTCTAATCCTGCCTTCAGATATGAAGTACTTCATAAAGGTAGATAACTGTGCCACCCACCTTTTCCATGTTCCTATCTGAATCTCAATGCTGCATATTGAATATTCATAAAAAATCTGAACCGCTGGTAGTTTTCAGCTAATCATTGGCTTTGCAAATTTCACATTACATCTACACAGGTATTGACCTTGGGTGAAGGGGAAAAACAGAGAAAGTGTGTTTGTGTAAACCCAGGAAGGTTGGCCAAAGGAGAAGGGGGTGGCACCTTTGCAGAGCTCAACTACCATGGAAGTCCTGACAAGATGAACGCTTCAATAATGGGCATTTAAAGGCTCAATTGAAACTGGAGGAAATCCTTAATACGGCTCAAGATAGTGTTGCAGACAACGGCCAGTGCAAAATCAGTATCATAAACCTGACGGAGTTGATATGCTCCTTGGATCACCGGATCAGCTGCCAGATTCGAGAAGCCACCTGATAGATGGCTTCCATCCATCTGTTGAGTAACTGTTGCATACATAAGGTGAAGCAATGCCGATGCTGACCATTGTCATCCATCAGGCATACTTGTAAAAATGGAAATGAACTTAAGATATAGTTATTTAATTGGTAATTTTCTCTATCTGTTGCATTCTTTTGTTTTCTTTCCTCATCAAACGGTTGCTATTTATATAAATCAACAGTTTTTCGGTGCAGTAAATTTATTAACTCTGTACTTCAGAAACAAAAACAACAATGAGTTCAATCCGTGGGATGAGTTAAGTGAGGTCTTGCAAACAAGTTTTTAGCAATTGAAAGTAGCAAATGAACTCAGATGGATTTGATGCCTAATTAGAAATAATCCAACAATTTTCATTTGCAGTGTGATAACATACTATCCAAACATATACCAATTGAAATCTTAACAGCATACAACTTCATTCATTGACCATATGTACAAAATGCTATATACCTTGCTATTCCACCAAACCAACAATATACTAAAACCCCTTCGGAAATTCATCGTCTGCACCCGTAATCATAGGAACAGAGAAGGAACCCTAAAAAATCTAGGTCACTTTCTTTTGAGCTTCATAGCTTTTTGCTCTCAACCAGATAGACCAGTGACTTGACACCCACAATATGCTAACCATAATTGCAGAAGTTATCACAACCACCCAAGAAATCCAAGCCCACCGGGGAACCAAACCCTTACCCGCCCCGCTCACAAAGAACACCACCATCTTAAACACACAAATTGGACCCAGAACACCTCTCACCACAGAGTAGAAAACATAGAACCGAGGAGACAAGAACTCATACAGTTTCGCAGCAGCAGGAACATCAACTTTCCGGAATCGAGCTATGCTCCAAGTATTCTGGACAGGGCTGGTTATTTCAGCCAGTATAAGAAGCAGAAGAATCCCATACGCTCCATGATGAACCACATAGCGACAAGTGGCGAGCACGTAAAGGGTTGCCAGATGGTGAAGAATGAAGAGGACGTCGTGAGGGACGAAGACCAAGTAGTGTAGCAAGTCCATCAAGAAATAAGCCATACTGAATTCAAGAACCCTGTCATGGAGAGCAGAGTTTGCAGAGGCGAAGTCACGTGAGTTCTTGGAGTTCAGCAGAGCATGGATGGCCATGATCACGGCAGGGGAACCATGAAAGAGAGACATGAAACAGCTTGTGGCTTCTTTTCTGTGATTTGAACCCCAGTTCCGGAAGACTATCAAGTATGCAGCGAGGTAGACGGAGAAGAACATGATAAAGAAGGTGGACAAGGGATGGCTGTGAAGGAAAAGGGAATCCATCTCTGCCAAGATTGCCATGGTTGGAGGAAATTTTGGAAGAAATTGGGTTCTTTTGGTGATGGAGGTAGAGGGTATCAAAGAAAGGGAGAGGACAACAACGATACAAGCAAAGGGAAGAGAGTTGATTTCCTTCAAAAGCAAAGATACTTCTTTTTCGATAATGGCAAAGATGCTTTTTAAATGAGGGAAAATTGAGGAGGGTGTGAGTTTCCGTGCGTGTAAATTGGTCCGTCCTAGGGAAGTACCGGTTTCAGGTTTAATTATACTGCAGATCGCGCATCATAGTGCTTGGGTATAATCACCAAGTGAGCAGAGAAGAATATTCTAATCAGTGAAGAAAAATTGAAGATTGATATACGCTCAAAATCGTGAAAATACTATACATCCGTTGGAATATGCTTACTCAGAAATTTTATAGACCACAATATTCTTTTTTAGTATTACACACATAGTGTACTGTATCAGATGATATTTTTATTCTGTCAAAAAGATGATATTTTTATTTCTTTGGTCCAACTCTGTATGTAACATGCATAACATCGCTTTCTCTTACTGAGGGTGAAAAACGATTGACGATGGCTGGATGTTACACGCTATTGTATTGTTCTACTAAATATGCGAATATATTTCCGTGTAGGAATCAGCAGTCGAGAATCTCTTTATATGCCCAATAACCTTACTTTTGCGATTTCCATTGTTTTTTTAGGTGAATGGGACCGTTTTAGGGAGAGCAGAGGATGATAATTCAAGTCATTGCCAGCAATGGCAAGATAAGTCAAGATAAAGATTGAAGCAATCCTAATGGGGGCAGACAAATTGAGATATACCGAACCTTAATCCAAACTAATTCAAACAAGAAACCCTCCACTCCATGTTCTCTTCTTCATGGCTAAATCTGCAATCCAACAAATTTGACCAAAGTTTGCTTCTAGGTAACTTGGCAAAATCAGGATGCTTTTCCAGTTACTTCAAAAAGAACTTAAGAGAACATGGGCTCCAAATAAGCACCGCTCCAAGTGAAAGCGATCCCATGCAGAAAAAATCAATCTGAAAAACGTCCCATGGATGGAAACACCTAGAATTGATATCAAAACCTGAGAAACTATGGCTTCTTTTATAAGCCAACAAAGGTTTACAAAAACTGTTATATATCTCTTGTTCAATTCCTTAACATCATCATTAACTTGATCCTATAAAAACTCAACTTTCCTTCCCAAAAAAAAAAAACTCAACTCTAGCGTTCAATTATTACAAACCACCACATTAAGCCGAAACAGCTAGTACGACCACAAGCAACACACGTCATCGCCCTTTATGTGGACTGTATAGACCAACCAACCAATAGGGAGCTCCTTACATAACCATTCCTCCATCAATGGTCAACACCTGCAAAACAGCAATACATTTCAATCAGAGACCAAAAAAAGTTAAGGAACGTGAACTTGAACATCACAAACAATGCCACGAGCCAACTAATACCAACAATGCCATGAGCCAACTAATACAAGTATTGGCTGCTATGAGAAGAATAAATAATTCTCTTAACCCAATCAATCACATTATTATGGCGATAAACCAAGTTTGTTAAGGTCAGTCATCCTTATCATATCTTCGTTAAGTGAGTCAAGTACAACCAGAAAATGATTTTGCCAAGGCAAAGCAAGGTCGCAAGGTCATGTCAAAACAAAATGCACAAGGTCAGCAACATCATAGGCTGCTATGCAATTCCAAGCAAAGAAATAAACACCAGATAATTCTGGGCTAAAACTTCTAATGTCAAACTAACGAAATAGATTGAAACCTGTCCGGTGATGTAACTGGCAGCAGGATTGAGAGCCAAGAATTCCACCAGTCCAGCAACCTCTTCTGGTTGGCCGTACCGTCCTACATAAAGTGTAAACGCCAATTAGTACGAATCAACAGTAATATACCATTCATAAACTTGCACGTTTACAAGTAAAGGAAATAGCAAGGGAAATAGTGACGGTTGAATATATGTTACTAGTAAGGAAATAGTGAGATTTCTAAGAATGGGTAGCGAGAATATTGTCGTATTGGAACATATTTCCACGACATGAACAAGGTTTTAAGTCAACTTGACCTGAGTAGCTGTGAAAGCTGCAAAATACCCAAATCCAATTCCTTATATCTCTAACAATGGATAACGTATGTCAACATTCACTAAATATTTGAGAAAACTATGTCATGATAACTCCATTTTACACTCTAATTTTACCTAAGGGGATTGTTTGCAAGATTTTCTTTTCGATATCTTCACCAAGCTTGGCAGTCATATCAGAGGCAATAAATCCTGGAGCAATAGCATTGACCTGCAGAAGTACTCCTTTGTCAGAGTTTATTACTTATTAGCATAAAACTGATCAACTGAAAATACATGCAATTTCCTGAACAAATCAAACAAGGAGTACAAATATTCTTGAAAACTAACATTGATATTTCTGCTTGCATATTCCTTAGCAACAGTCTTTGTGAGGCCAATCACTCCTGCCTTCGCTGCACTATAGTTGGCTTGGCCAACATTGCCAACCAAACCAACAACTGATGCTATGTTAATAATCCTTCCCTGCAAAACAGGATATGGGTATCGGATTACAAATGGAAAACAGCAATTCACTTGCGCAAGTTAAATTTCCCATTTTGTGGAACCTAAGTAATTCTTTGGAAGTAAAATCAACACTGTCAACGTTGTTTTGCAACTTATTGGTACTCTTGCAAAGTAAAAGAGGGGAGGGTATCAACTTCGAGCCTCATCTTCAACATCGACAGTATTAAAAAGTATAAAAAAAAAATGTTAGTTATAATTTTAGAATTGCCAAACAGTCCACCGGGACAACCACAACTAATTAGAGAAGGACCAGTAAGAACACATAATAAACTGTGAGAACTAAAGCAGACAGAGGAAAAGGTTAGAAACCACATTAACTGCAAGAGAACAAATAAGTCCATCCTTCATTAATAAAAGAGAAGGCAAGACTCAAATTTTAAGAGGGTCTTGTAACTGTACCTTTTTCTTCTTCATCATGATCTTGGCTGCAGCCTGCAAAAGAGTAAGCTAGTTCATTTTTGAAAGAAAACTCAAGCATCAATAGAGCAACACGTGCTTTTAGATACACAACCTGCGTACAGAGGAAGACACCAGTGAGATTCAGATCAATAACCTCCTGCCACTGGGATTTCTTCATTCTCATCAACAATGTATCCCGTGTGATTCCTGGAACCATGCGACACAAATTAGGTGGACAAGAAAGGAAATGGCACGAGTTGGGATACAAAAGAGGCCTTTAGTACCTGCATTGTTTATCAGTACATCAACTGTTCCCCACGCATCAACAGCCTGTGAATGACACAAATCATGATACATCCCTTATATAATCGTCAACTAATGAAACCAAATGAAACCACGAGAGAGATTTTTATCTCACAGCCTTCATCATTGACTCCACATCATCTTCTTTCGATACATCTCCACCGAAAGTAATAGCCTGACCACCAAAAGCCTCAATCTGGAAGACAAATCACACAATGCTGTTTATTTTCATGAAGAATTGGAAGCACCTCATTTCCAGGTAAACATGGGAAATGTAACAAAAACATCCGGAGAAGAATTGAAACTATTTTATTGACAAAAAGAAAAACAGATGATATAGAGCATGCCCAAAAATCAAACGAGTTTCCATCAAGAACAATTACTCTACTTTATCGATTACTGTCATTAATGTCAACTAGAAAATTCAAAGAGTATTGCCACATCACAATGCATAGACATTTGATGGTGCAACACAAAGAATTAACCAAATGATAACATTCTTCAAAGAAGCTAATCACAGTTTTTAGAATTCTGATCTATGTTGTGCATATCCCCACTAAGGAAAGTTCATTGGAATACACTATTCTGTGCAGAAAAAGAATGCACCATAGTATCCCCAGAAAGTATTAAACCAACGAGTCATTTTTGAGATTTTTGGTGTATCTTGTCAATATCACCATCAGAATATGGTGTTTTATACAGAAAAAGATGCATAATAGTACACCGACTAGAACAAAAAAAAGGGTACAAAAATAAAAGATATCACCTTTAAAGATACTCACTGCACAAGTTCAAAATGTGTATTGCAGGAATGTAGGATTAAGTCTAGAAATTATAAAATTGAAGCATTGGGTATATGAATGTTAGGGTAAAAACTTTGAAGACAATAAGTCTGAAGCTAATGATTCCTTCTCAAAGCCAAGCTGGGATGATGAAAATCATAGGAAACAAATATCCACACAAGTATTTGCAAGAATTTTTCAGAGCTGTCGTTCACCTCTTTGGAAACTTCCTCAGCCTCCTTTGATGACCTAGCATAATTTACCAAGACCTGTAATATAACAACATATTTAATTATCATTAAGAAGATGTAAAGGTAAATAATGACAGTAGGACATTTGCAGCAGATTATTCAAGCCACGTATGTATGTAAAGGCTTCAGAAGTACCGCACTGCAGATAAGAACAGTAATGCAGGTAAGCCCTCTAACTTCTCAAATTATCCAGTGCCATGTTTGGTCTGATTAGGAATGGGAATGGAATGGTAATCCATTTCAGCAAAATCAAGGACAAAAAATCTGCTAAAAAGCATAACGTAGTGTTTTTAACTTGAATAAATCCCTTTCTCTTGGGGGCACAGTTTGAATAGATTCAATTTCGAATAAAAAGCTCTACTGAATCTCACTTTACAATTGCAATAAGAAATTGAACCGGAATGCCAATTCCCAAATTGTTAACAAATCACGAGGAACAAAAGGCAGATGATCAGTGACCTGAGAAGTACTGAGACTTTACAAACCTTACAACCTGCTTTTCCCAAGGCCAATGCAACTGCTTTACCAATACCTCTAGAGGCTCCGGTCACCACCACTACCGGTGACTCCACCTTCTCTGAAGTTTCCACAGTAGATTTCTCAGTTGTAGCAACCTGAGCTCTCACACCTGCGTGACGTCACTGTCAGTAAGATCACACTTTTTCCCGAGTAGCAACGCCCAAATATCGCAGGCGACCATGACGTGACTAACAATTTAAAACGGCCAAGAAAAAAAAAACTAAAATCAAGTTTCCCGCTCCACAAGAGCGAGGAGCGAGAAAAACGGTTTCGAAAAATTCAAAATGAGAAAACAAAAACCGCTACATTGGATCCAAAACCACGGAAACTCATTACCAGAAGAAGCAGCCGAGCTCCTCGATCTGCACTGGAGCCCGGAGCGAGGCAGGGCCTGCCCGGTGGGCCGGAACTGAGCGATTCTCCGCTCGGGGGAGCTCCGGAAGCTGGCGGAGACTCCGGCGGGCTTGAATGCGACGGCGTTGGATCCGGCGACGGCAGCCATGAGAGCGCCCAAGCAGTGCCTCCTAGCAACAAGTGAAGAAATGGAAATCGTAGCCAGAGAAACCGAAGGCGCGTTTCCTTTTGGATTTATAGCGAAGCGAGGAAGAAGAGAATTCCGATTTTGCTTCTTTGTTGTTGTTTTCTGTTTGAGGTTTGGTTTTTGCCTTGGGAGCTCCGGAGAGACAGTTAAGCTGTTGGCGATGGAAACGAAGTTGGCGTGAGTGCGTCCACTCTCTACTCTACTCTCTGTGGAAAGACTTTTAACTGTGGGTTGGGGGTTTTGATTGGAATATTGGGTCCGGCTCATGGGTTTATTTACGATGAAGCCACAGGGTACCAGTGTTCCGTTCTGGCGTTGGATGGTAAGTTTGTGATATCGAGCGGGTTGTAGGGGCTGTTTCGGGATAATGGTGGTTTTAAAGGGAGTTGAAAATTAAGTTGATCTCCCTAACTAATTCCGACCCACTTTTTTTGACGGGCATCAACGACAGTTGGACGTTGTCGTTTGGCTTGTTTTCAGTGTTCTTTTCGCTTCGGCTACCCGAAAATCCGCCATCTGAAACTTGAAGGGAAATCAAAACCCAAACCAGTGATTTTCTTTCTTTCACCAAGTTCAAAAACATGCTTATTGTTTTTCCATTACCAGGGATGCATGCATATATGTATCATTCATATCACGTTTGAAATTCCAAATTTGTCAATACATGGTTGGGTCTCTCCAGTTCAGGACTTAGATGCATTATTCAAACTATAAAATCTAATGAGTAGCAAAATAACAAATTTGTACTCACTAAACATAACCTAAAACATAAGACCAAATAAAGAAAAGACAAATATTCTTAATGTTGTAAATAAATTATGGTGAATGTCATTGTTACCATCCAGAAAAACTCAATTTTATCGTACCCAAATTTATCCTCGGTAAATATTTTACCCCTCACCTAGCATCCACTTAGATTTATCTCTTTGGCCATTTACCCTCCATAATTCTATTTTGTCTTAATCTTAATATCATCTTCCTTTACCTAATATCCTTTTATTTTTATCTTATTAAATTAATCACGCTCATTTGTTTTTATCCTCCCATTTTCACCTATAAATACCCATTTATTTCCATGCACACATACACCTTCTTCTCCCACCATAAACTTACTCTCTTCTCATTTCCATACACCATAAACCTCTCTTCTCAATCTCCCCATCTTATTTTAATCACTCTTCATTATTATTATTATCAAAGCTGTATTATTACCATTGAAGTTGTATTACTACCATCAAGGTTGTATTGTCACCTTGATCAAGCTTGTATTATTCCATTAAGGAGTGAATTTCATCCCCCATTTTATAACACGTTATCAGCACGAGTCTCTACCCTGCTAAGGTACGTAATTCTAAACTTTCTTATTATTATTTTCTTCATTTCTATATAAATATATATAGTAAACTTGTGAAAATAATTTGAAAATGGTATTATCAAGGTAGTACAGGGATAATAACCGAGCCGGATTAGTATTTTAATTCACGGTACAGCATATCATTTTCATATCAATTTATGTGCATCTTATGTGATCATGTTATATTATTTTCATGAAACCAAAGTAATCGTTTCTAAATTTTTTCAATCCGTACTTGTTTATTTGCTTAGTATTCAATATTGGACGGCTAAGCTGCCTTATCTCTTTGTTGGCCGGCAAAGCCGCCTTGTTTCATTTGTTGGCCGGCTAAGCCGCCTTATCTCTATGTTGGCCGACAAAGCCGCCTTGATTCATTTGTTGGCCGGCTAAGCCGCCTTTATCGAGTAAGCGTATATTATGCTATTATTAATGCTGAAAGATTTATCGAGTAAGCGTATATATTTTATGTTTTATATTCATTTTATATCTTTTATTATTACTGTTATTATGAAACTTGAATTGAAGGCCCTTGAAATTTTCGGAAAAAATTTATCATGGGCATTAAATGTTGAAATGCATTTAAATGCTAATAGTCTGGAACACTCAATAAAAGAGAAAATAATAATGCAAAGACTGGATGTCTTACTATCAAAAGATCCTGCAGATCTTTGGAAAAATTTAAAAAAAAGGCATGATCACCAGAAGATGGTCATTCTTAAAAAAAAAAGGCTTGTTATGTATAAATGTATCTAAGGTTGCAAGATTTTAAATCTGTACACAAATATAATTCAGTTATATCATAAGTCCTCAGATGAAATTATATGGAGAAAATATTATTGATGCTGATAAGTTAAAAAAAAAAATCTTCATATTTGTACATCAGATGTGCTCCTGCAGTAGCAATATCGTGAAAAAGAATTCACAAAATTTTCGGATTTAATTTTATGCCTACTTGTGGCAGAATAAAATAATGAGTTATTCATGAAAAATCATGAATCCCGTTTAACTAGCTCTGCTCCACTCCCTGAAGTGAATGTGACTGTATGTGATAATTTTGGTCATAACTATGAACATTCAATTGGTCACAAACAGGTCGTATAACAAGGCATCCAGTAAATGGTTATCAAGTGTCCCTGAAGGACAAATCTAATATTGATGAAACCATATTTATTCAAGAAGATGACCATGATGTTTGGATATTATTATTATCTTGCTTACCCTGAAGGTGCAAGTCAATTTATATTGAATGTTTTTATTTTATGTTCAGCTTTATTATTATTTGTTAAATTTTATTATATTATGTTTATTTTACAGCATGTTATAACTGCTAAATCTTTAATAAGAACATGAAACTGTCATTTCTAGAATTATGACTTGGGCACTTGTCCTGGAGACAATGCAATGATATATTCCGTATTTAATAAACAGAAATTATTCATATGTAACATATAATAGTACAATCTCAAGAAAATTAATATGCTCTAGAAGAGCACAAGTTTACTATGCTCTAGAAGAGTATATATTTAAGCTCCAGAAGAGCATAACTTTCACTATACTTTAGAAAAGTATATATTTAATCTCCGAAAGAGCATAAGTTATATTATGCTCTAGAATAGCACACATTTACGCTCCAGAAGAGCATGAGTTTTAATATGCTCCGGAAGAGTAAAATGTTTATGCTCTGGAAGAGCATGAATTTTATTATACTCCTGAAGAGCAAATAAAAAGATATTTTATTCAAATCTCAAAGGAATTTTTTTTCAAGCAAATATTATGTTGAGACAGTAAATAAAAGAGATGCTGAATATCTCTATATTATAAAGTCTACCACAGCAGATAATAAAATAAATTGTGGAAGATTTACTTGCTTTATTCTTTAGATTGTACTACATAAATATTCGAGTCAATAAAAGTTATTGTATCCAGCTTGAAGCTGGCACATAGCAGCCCGAAGCTTGCACACAGCAGCCTGAAGCTGGTACACAATAGCCCGAAGCTGACACTAGCCTGAAGCTAGCAAATAATTCTTTCTATATTATTAAATACATAGTTTGCACAGCCCGAAGCTGGCACCAATTAGAAGTTAGGCGATTGATTCATTACTCACTAGCCTGAAGCTGGCAAATAATTTTTCCAAAGTTATTAAATACACAGTTTGCACAGCCTGAAACTGAGACCAACTAGAAGTTGGCTAGTGGATATCTTGTTTGGCATGACCGGTTGGGCCATCCCGGATCCATAATGATGTACAGAATTTATTTGGTCATTCATTGAAAAACCGGAAGTTTTTACAATCAATGAATTTCCATGTGTTAGTTTGCTGCGAAAATTAATTGTTCGGCCTTCCTAAGATGAGGTTGGCCTAGAATCACCAGTAAGTTTGGGAATTATTCAGGGACATGTACGCGGACAAATAAATCCGCTGTGTTGACCATCTAGGTAATTTTTATGATGCATCGACTAGATGGTCCATTGTGTGCTTGTTAGACGCAAGTTGGCATTGTGCGCACTTATTTTACTGATTAAGCCACTTGCAGGTACACATCCCTAATTATGTTATAAGACTATATGTCTAGATAATACTGGTATATTTCTTCAATGGATAATGTATATCATTGGAAATAAACCCAAACCGGTCTGGGTGAATATTCCCAATTGATTGCAGGACCATTGCTAATGAGATATTACTGTTTTGAAAAACATGGTATTTTGCATGCAGCAACACTTGTGTGCATCTTGTTAACAAGTTATCATAAGATCTCCCCATTTAATTGGTTCATGGTCACGAACCCAGTATTTCCCATCTTCGGACCATTGGTTGTACAGTATATGTGCCTAATGCTCCACCACAGCATAGTAAAGTTGGTCCTTAAAGAAGGTTGGGAATATATGTTGGGTATGAATCTCCATCAAAATTGTTGAAACCATTGGAGATTTGTTTACAGCAAGATTTGCTTATTATTAATTTGATGAAAGTGTTTACCCAATATCAGGGGGAGAAAATAAGCAGCTGGATCAAGATATTATAGAAATGCTATATTAATATCTAGTTTTGATCCTCAAACAAATTTGTATGAACCTGAAGTTCAAAAGATGATTCATTTGCAAAAGATTAGTAAGTCAACTGCCAGACATATTTATTTGAAAGGTGTGACCAAATCTTATGTTCCAACTGCAAATGCTCCTATTTGTATTGATGTTCCCGAAAAACAATAGAAGAATGCAAATGAATCTAAAGTACGCCAGAAGCGTGGAATATACTTGGTTCCAAAGAAAACAAAAATTCTCAATAGAGAAAAAGGAGCAAAGAGATAAGATGGCCCCAGTGAGAAAATAAGACCTCCAGTAGAGGTTCAAATTAGAAGTCCTCAAAAAGAGGAAAATCCTCCAGAAGAGATTTCTGACACAATTGATAAAGTTTCAGAAGCAACTCAGGTACCTGAAATAAATGAAAATGATGAGATCTCGATTAATTATACGGTGTCAGAAATGAGATGGAACCGACGTGAAATAACCGTCGACCGAATATTTGTGTAACGCCCCGGTTTTTCGTTTTTGATTTATATAAAAATTTCAGATTTCGGAAATGGAAATAAAATTAATTTATTTTCCATAGGACTTAATAATTATAAGTGGTAATATGTCGCTTTTGAGCTTTGTCGGACCTAAAACGTGTTTCGGGATGAAACACAAGGTTTTTCGTAGTTTTGGTTTAAACTACGTCGTTTTAGGTTTTGAAAAAAAAAAAGAGTCAACCCGGCGGGTTGACCAAGCCAAACCAGACGACACGTCGTCTGGCTGGCTAGGTCAAGCCCAGCCAGGCGCACGCCCTCTTTTTCTTCTTCTTTTCTTTCTTTCTTTTCTCCTTCTCCTTTCTTTTCCTTTCTTCTCGTTTCTTCTCCACTCTGTCGCCGCCATCCTCAACGGCACTGTCTTCCACAAAGGCTCTTGCCTCCACTAACGCCATCAACGGTCATCAACCCCACGATCTTCTCCTCTCTCTTTCCTTATCTCCTCCTTTTCTTCTCTTTTCAGTTTCACACCCGTCCACCATCACCCACACCATCTCGTCCCCTCTCCTTCCTCACATAAAAAAACCGTCGCCGCCACCTCTCCATTCTTCTTTCTTTTGAGCCACTGCTGTCGCGTTTTGAACGGCGAGGATCCGAGGTCGACTCTGCCGGTGACAATCGAGAGAAACCAAGAGCGAACTTGGGCCCTGTCTCGCGTTCGGCTGCAACCTTTTCAAGGTAAGCCGCTAGTTCCTTCCTCTCTTGATTCTTTCCTCTTCGTCCTTCTCGATTTGTAGGCTTTTGTGTTGATTTGGTTTCGGTGCATGTGTGCACTCGTTGGTGGCCGGTAATTGTTGGATGGTGTGCTCGACGTACGCGTGGGGGTTTCTATGGTCGGATTTTGGGACGGACGACACGGGATGGCGATGTGTTTTTGATGGCTGTCTGTTGCTGGTGGTTCTGGTCTCCGGTGGCAGAGCTTGCAGATGCGCGATTCGGCACGTCGGCTGGGTTCGTCTTGGAGCTGTGGACGGTGGACAGTGACGGCTTATTTGTTTTACCCCGGTAAGGATTCTATGCCAATTTCCTAAATTCGTGTTGCTGCCTGTGATCGTTTTGGTTGTGAAGTGGTCGATTGTTGGATGATAGCAGATTGGTGGTGGCAGCAGTGTTGTTGAGGCTCTGTTTGCTCGTCTTGACCTGTTTTCTGGAGAAGTTGACCGGAATCCGGGGAGCATGTACTGTTTCGGCAAGGCTCGAGAATTTTCCGGCGAAGGCTCGGATTCTGCCCAACGATATATATTTCTTGCTTAGACGGTATTTATCCTTTGTTTTGTCTCGGTTTTGTCTTGTATATGAATTTTGAATTATTTATCGAAATACATATTTATATAAATATATATATAACGTGAATTGTGGTTTACCGAGAGTGGAGAGTTAGAGTGTGTGGCCGGGAAGAATTACCGACACGAATAGAACTTTAGGCCGATAAATTCTTGGGCTCGGGACCAACCTTAGAACGGTTTTAGGAAAAACCGAGCCCAAGCCCGATAATCTTATTTTGAAGTTAGAACGTTTCATAGACTTAAAGATATGGACTTAAGGCCTAATCACGGATGGTTTAATTTACGGACTTAAAGGAACGGACTCGAAGCCCAATTTCATAATCGGTAAATTCTTGGGCTCAGGACCAACCTTAGAACGGTTTTAGGAAAAACCGAGCCCAAGCCCGATAATCTCATTTTGAAGTTAGAACGTTTCATAGACTTAAAGATATGGACTTAAGGCCTAATCATGGATGGTTTAATTTATGGACTTAAAGGAACAGACTCGAAGCCCAATTTCATAATCGGTAAATATGAATTTAGGGAAGTAGGCCCTCGGCCTGGAATTCATGATTAAGGGTTTAGTGGGCCTTAGGCCCGAGAATTGTTTATGGACTTAGACCGGCGAACCTTAGATTCCTTTTTCTTTAGAGTTATTGATGAGAAATATTCTTTTGGGCTTAGACCGGAAATCTTATAATCAGATAGTTAGGGTCGGGAGTTACTCGATTAGAGCATACCTTTAGCATGCATACACGTTTTTACTTCTAAAATATTGGTTTAGTGACTATATTATGTACCGGTATTCAGGCACGGGAGATACCTCTGGAGCTGTAGACTCAGATCGGGGAGAAGTCATAATCTGCATTTTTGAGGTGACATTACAAGTCTTTTATATATGTTTTGTGAATGCATGTTGGTGTGGTTTGTTTGTTTACTTGCCTTATTTGCTACATGCGGATTGGAATTATATACCTGATTGTTCTCACATGCCTAATTTCTATATGAGGAATCGTTATTGAAAATAACATGTATTATGTTTTGGTGATAGTGTGTGGTTATGGGCCGAAGGCCCGGATGAAACAAAACACATAGAATTCACACATCCCTGGAAAGCATAATGTATTTCAACAAAAATGTAAAAGTGTAATTAAGAATAAAATATCAATTCTACTGTGGAGTCAGCTGGTAGCCCCGAGGGAGGGTTGGGTACCCTCGGGTCACTTTATGCTGTTTAGCATGGTATCCTAGAGGATGTAGGTGCACCCCTGGAAGACTTGCACCAGTTAGGTGTGTCTGAGTGCACCCTCAGGTAGCTAGCGGCCACTCGAGATTTATCGGTAGTTTTAGACCTCAGAATCTACCCCTTATGAGGTTCGACACTTGGGTTTCACACCCGGATCTGATCAGATGCGCTACCGAGACTTGACTCACAGTAGAGGGCCCATAATAATAATAATAATAATAATAATATTTATAATAATAAAATACATTGAATCAAAAATAATAAGGACAATGACATAATAAGGTGTTTATGTGTTGGTGTGTGATTCTGATATTGCTTGTATGCTGTACTTGTGCTCGTGAACTACTCACCCTACGAGCATGACTTCACTTTCATGTATACATAGACTTTTAATGTTCATTGAGTAGGCGACTCACATAATCGCCACCGTTGTTTTTCAGACCTTAGTTAGCGGGTTGTCCTCACCTTATCCTCGACTCGGAGTTCAGACGCAGATACTTCAGCAGGTAGTTGTGCATCATCTCTCGGTTGGATCCATAGGGCCCATATGCATGTTATTTTCTACCTTGGTTTTTATTATTATTTTCATCTTCCGCTGCATGAGAATTAATTGGAGATGTCATAAATGTTTTGACTTCTTTATCGGCGTTTTGCCGGAATTTAATTTTGTGATGTTATTTCGGCGTGATGCCGTGGTGGCTTACGACTTGTTAAGCAGGTTTATTTCTTTCATTTTATGACATCTCGGTGTTAATAAATTTCTATGGTTAATGTTTGTGTGCTGAAGCACCGGTATTCGTATCCCGGGTTTCAAGGGTATTTGGGTAAATCTCTTTCATTTAATTATTAATTATTTTATTAAATTGGGATGCGCGCTTTCACAATTTGTTTTATATATAATATAGCTAAATATTATGAAAGAAAATTAGGATAATGAACCTACATCTATTGATGAATGTAGGCGCGGAATGATTGACAAAAATAGAGAGATATAATTAAGGCTGTGTTAGACTCGCTTATGAAGCGAGAAATTTTTCGGACTTGTAGTCCGTACACAAGATGGTGTAGAACCGGTCGATTGTAAATGGGTATTTGTGCGAAAAGAAAATTATAATAGTGAGATACAAAGCACGACTCATCGCACAAGGTTTTACCCAAGCGACCTGGTATTAATTATGAGGAGATATACTCCCTTGTGGTGGATACAATTATTTTCGATCTTTGATAAGTCTGGCAATATATGAAAAATTAGAAATGCATCTAATGAATGTTATTACAACCTATTTCTATGGATCCATAAGTCACGACATATGCATGAGAATACTTGAAGGATTCAAGTTGCCTGAAGCAACTAATTCCCGGGAATATACAAACTTAAGCTAAATTGATCTTTATATGGTTTAAACCAAATTTGAGTATGTGTAGTATGATTGCATATATGCATTTATTATTTTTGCTGATTTATATACTATTTTTGTGATTTAAATATTATTAGAACTCCAGAAGAAGATTCCAAATGACGTGCTATATGTTAAGAAAGGATTTGAGATGAAAGATCTCATAAAAAAATTAGATTGGTCCTGAAGTACATATGGTCCCGAAGTACCATATCATAGTGCAATTTAATTTGCTAGTAACATGAAGACTAAAGCTTTGCCATAAACTTGTTAGCAAAATATCTTTTTGATCTAATTTTTTATAAAGCCTGAAGCTCTCCATTATCTTGAAGTATAATGGACATGTAATTATTTTAACCGTGGAAGTCCAAGAAGAATACAGTTTGTTTTGCAAATGCAGGTCATTCATTTGATCCACATAAAGCGCAAGCTGATACCTGAAGTATCATGGCAAGTACAAAACAAAGTATCGTTGCTACCACTTCAAATAATGCAAAAATTATAGTTATACACAAACACAGCCGAGACTATGCTTAGCTGAGCTCGATGATGCTGCACACTTAAGATTCATATGGATAAAATAGCAAGGAAGATGCTCCAACAACAAATTATGAAGATGATACTGTATACATTTCAAATGTCACCAGAGGTTGACAAAGAAGATTGGCATGTGACGACACCAAGAAATCAAGGGAGGCCAAAATGAGGGAGAGTAGAATACGCACTGCACTCTTTTTTCCTTCACCAAGTTTTTATCCCACTGGGTTTTTCTTGGTAAGGTTTTTAATGAGGCAGTTATTCCCAAGCGTATTCTATCTAAGGAGCAATGACATTCAAGGGGGAGTGTTGTAAATAAATTATGGTGAATGTCATTGTTACCATCCAGTAAAACTCAATTTTACCGTACCCAAATTTATCCTCGGTAAATATTTTACCCCTCACCTAACATCCACTTGGATTTATCTCTTTGGCCATTTACCCTCCATAATTCCATTTTGTCCTAATCTTAATATCATCTTCCTTTACCTAATATCCTTTTGTTTTTATCTTATTAAATTAATCACACTCATTTGTTTTTATCCTCTCATTTTCACCTATAAATACCCCTTTATTTCCATACACACATACACCTTCTTCTCCCACCATAAACTTACTCTCTTCTCATTTCCATACACCATAAACCTCTCTTCTCAATCTTCCCATCTTATTTTAATCACTCTCCATTATTATTATTATTATCAAAGCTGTATTATTACCATTAAAGTTGTATTACTACCATCAATGTTGTATTGTCACCTTGATCAAGCTTGTATTATTTCATTAAGGAGTGAATTTCATCCCCCATTTTATAACACTTAATGAATTGTTATGTGTAAAGTAAATAGCAAAACTAAGTCGATCAATCATATTAAGCTATAACCTCCCGTCCTTAGCATGTTACAAAACTTTCTTGCTTCAAGATTCCACAAGCAGCCATCACACAAACTATTAGGGTCCACATGATCATCCATATTCCATGCAGTACTTCTTCTTCCTCCATTACAATTGCAGGTTGCCTCCTTTTGATCATTTCTGCTACTTTCAATGTAATTGTTTATCCATATGTTGGAGATAATTTGTTTGGCATCTTTTCTGCATTCTACCAATCGTGAACGTAGAGATTTACAAGTAGAAAGAAGGCCTATACCTTCTTCTTTCAGTTGACCACCATAGCATATCAAAATAATGCCACTAACATAAATTGCACCAACATGCCCTTTCTTGGCTGCTTTCTTCAAAAGTTGGAGCCCAGATTCTACTTTCCTCTCGTTGAAAAATTCTACCATCCCCAATTTAAATAGAGCTTCAGGATTTTCACATTCTTTGCAACTATTTAGAAACTTGATGGCCTTCTCGTTGTGGAACCAAGATATGGGCTCAAATTCTCGAACATTCACATGCTGGAGAACATACTTGTCGTTTGCGACTTCAAGGAACTCCTTAGAAGTTTGTTTAGCATTCATGAAATCGATGAACGATTTAGAGGCTAATTGAGCGACGATTTTTTTCAATACATCCTTTGGTATATCTTTGAATTTTGTCTTCCGTGACTTTCTGATACCTTTCTTTGGAGGAGACATCATTGACATACATGAGCTGACAAAACAAAATTTATGCTTAGCCAAGGTTATTGTTAGAAAGAAAAGAGACTGACAGTTTATATAAATAAGGAAGATAGAAGAGAACAACATATATTCATATTTTGTTAGGTTATAGTAATCCTTGTTCAAGAAAAAAATTTAGGTTGTAGGAATACAAAATAATAATTAGCAAAAAAACCATTTTCTAATATTCTAGCACGTACCAGGACGAAATAAGAAGGGCCAACTTAAACAAACACACAATTTCAACCTATTTGGGCCAACCTAAACAAACGCACAATTTTCGACCTCTTTTTCATAAAAACCAATGTATTATGAGAAAATAATGCAATCATCCTCCTATAATATCAGCTTTTGGTGCTAATAATGGTCTGGTGTTTTTCCGTTCAAGGCTCCCTCGGCTTATTTACTACTTACAAGACCATGGACAAGGCTCTCGTTTTGTAGTTTGAGCTGTTTTTGCTCTTTGTAACCAAAGGAAAAAAAAAAAAAAGAAAGAAAAACTCCATTGCATTGCATAGACGAATACAAAAACTGAAAGGAAGAGAAATAAAGTGGTGCTTACTATCTCCAATGAAGAGATAATTATACAGTCTCCGGTTTGCTTTTGTCTGTGTTGAAGGTATATGCTGTATGTGCAAGGTTCTAGCATTGACTTATACATATAGGTAATAGGTTAAACTGAAGTTCTAAAAATATTTACATACGTTAAAGTGGCGGTGGTGGTTTTCTTTTTTCTTTTTTGATGCTAACTGCGGTGGTGGTTACGTCCCTTGGCCAAATAGAAGTGTATATAGCACCCGCCATAATTAGTCTCGAATAAGGAATAGTAATTCTACGGCAAAAAGTTTAACCTATTTTTCAGCTATTCCTTAAACAGTTAATTTTACCAACCAAAACATACACACTGGTTCAATATGAACACTCTGATATAAATTTTATTATTTCCGTATATATGTGAACTATAATATAAATTTCCTGATTGTGGTTAGATTAGTATTTAAGCTCCCCTGAGTTTTTTTTTTTTTTGAGAGTATTTAATTCACCAAGAGTTTAAGAAAACTTGTAAGCATCACGGTATGTGCGGCTGCTAGTAGAAACTTGTAACAGCGATTAGGAACTTTTAACTTGGAGTTTCTGGTTGGAATAAATAAATTTAATTTTGTTAAAATTAGCACTTTGAGGTGGCACTTTTGTTTATTGTCTGTACAAAAAGAGAGAGAGACAACTTATATAAATAAGGAAGATAGAAGAGAACATACATTCGTATTTTGTTAGGTTATAGTAATCCTTGTTTAAGAAAAATTTTAGGTTGTAGGAATCCAAAAAATTAATTAGCAAAAAAAATTACCTTTTTCTAATATTCTAGCACGTGACCAGGACGAAATAAGAAGGGCCAACTTAATTAAACAAACACACAATTTCAACCTATTTGGCCAACTTAAACAACACACAATTTTCAACATCTTTTTCATAAAACCAATATATATTGTGAGAAAAAAATAATGCATTCATCCTCCTATTAATATCAGGTGCTAATATTAGTGGTCTGGTTATTTTACTACTTACAACAAGACCATGGACATGGCTCGTTCTGTTGTAGTTTGAGCTGTTTTTGCTCTTTGTAACCCAAAAATAAAAATAAAAATCCAATGCATTGCATAGACGAAGACAAAAACGAAAACGAAAACTGAAAGAAAAATAAAGTGGTGCTTACCTTCTCCAATGAAGAGATAATTATACTGTCACTAGATAAGGAATAGTTTTAAGAGCTCCCAGAGATTCCACCAGTTATCAACCTTGCTCTAAATTCTAATTGGTCTCCCCGAAACTTGGGTGTTGTAAAGATCAATTGTGATGCTTCACACAAAATGGGTTGATCAGTACTGCAATATATGGTGATAAATCAGGAAGGATGCTTGATAGAGCAGTGATTAAAATATATGCAAATTCTCCCCTGTTGGCCGAGCTCCTAGCAATTCGACATGCTCTTTCATGGGCATGGAGTGTTGGTTGGGATAAAGTGGTGATAGAAAGTGACTGTTTGCAAGCAATCACTGAAATGATTTTAGAGAAGACAAGATCCTAGGGTCTGAAACCTTTCTGTGTAGATGTTGATGCTCTTTTGCCTCTTTTTATTTTCTGTACGACCTATGTAAAAAGAAAGAACTTAATGGAGTTGTATGTACACTGGATTGTTACTGTGCAGATGTTGATGCTCTTTTGCCTCTTTTTATTCCCTCTACTCTGACCTATGTAAAAAGAAAGAACAGCTAATAGTGTTGTATGTACACTGGATTAAAGAAATAATAGCTAATATAGCTGTATGTACACTGGATTGTTATTGTGTGCAGATGTTGATACTCTTTTGCCTCCTTTTATTTCCTCTACGTTGGCCTATGTAAAAAGAAAGAACAGCTAATAGAGCTGTATGTACACTGGATTGTTATTGTGTGCAGATGTTGATGCTCTTTTGCCTCTTTTTATTTCCTCTACTCTGACCTATGTAAAAAGAAAGAACAGCTAATAGAGCTGTATGTACACTGGATCTGCTAATAGAGCTGTATGTACACTGGATTGTTATTGTGTGCAGATGTTGATGCTCTTTTGCCTCTTTTTATTTCCTGTATTCTGACCTATGTAAAAAGAAAGAACAGCTAATAGAGCTGTATGTACACTGGATTGTTATTGTGTGCAGATGTTGATGCTCTTTTGCCTCTTTTTATTTCCTGTATTCTGACCTATGTAAAAAGAAAGAACAGCTAATAGAGCTGTATGTACACTGGATTGTTGCACACAATATTGATGCTCTTTTGCCTCTTTTTATTTCCTGTATTCTGGCCTATGGAAAAAGAAAGAACAACTAATAGAGCTGTATGTACACTGGATTGTTATTGTTAAGGCTGCTCCTCCTAACCCTTTAGGGCCAGCCTGATTATCCACTCCTCCTAGGCAGCTTTTGTGCATTTTGTGCTCTGATATATGTATGTAGTTAGGTATTATAATATGGAACAAAATTTTCTTTGCTAAAAAAATAAGGAATATTAATTCTACGGAAAAAAGTTTTAACCTATTTTTCAACTATTCCTTCAAACTATTAATTTCACCAACCAAAACGTACAAACTGGTTCAATATTAACACTCTCTGATATAAATATTATTATTTCCGTATATATGTGAACTGTAATATAAATTTCCTGATTGTGGTTAGATTAGTAATTAAGCTCCCCTGAGTTTTTTTTTTTTTAGACTATTTAATTCACCAAGAGTTTAAGAAAACTTGAAAGCATCACGGTATGTGGTGTGAGGCTGCTAAAAAATGTAGAAACTTGTAACAGCGATTAGAAAATTTGAACTTGGAGTTTCTGATTGAAATAAACAAATTTAATTTTGTTCTATCGTCATGCTGCTTTTATATTTTTTTTAAAAAAAGTCACAATTAAATAACAACCAGTAAATAAATTTCTTATACCCATATATTTTCTTGAAATTCGCAGTGGTAAATCATGAAATTTATTTTTAAAAAAAAACTCAGAACTGAAATTTAATTAATTAACAACAAAAGATTTCTTGGCATTTACATCTTGAATCTCCTAGCTAGAGCAGGCCTAGTCCTTGTAAACTTTTCTTGCTTACTATTCCTTTTCCTTTTAATTAAGTTAACCAAACGTTATAACAACCCATAACCATAAGTTATTGTAAAATTAGTATCATGAGCCACTGTCACTGTGATTAACGTGAATCACATCTCCAGTAAAATCCCTAACCTCTATATGCACCCCAAAATCCAGTAGTTGCAAGTTGACTTTTGATATAATTAAGCAGCGTGCCACAGCTGAGATAAATGGAACTATATATGTGTTGTTTCAAGTTTGCAGGAGCTTAATTTCCAGCAAGGGACTGGGACTTACAGTTACGTCCGGGAGGCAAACAAAGTTGCCGATGCTCTTGCCTCTTCAGCTTGGAATTATCCCTTTGGTTTGACTTTATACAAGTTGAAGATTCAAATCCCTGGGTGCATGTACTACATTGCTAAGTTTGTTGTTGGGTGTAATCCCTACTTGTCAACATAAAATAATATATTTATAAGATAAAATATTAATAAATGACAAAAATATAAAGTTTTAATTAATAGTAGGGAAAAAAAAAACCTTCTTGTCTAAAGGAGGTGAGGATGAGACGAGGATGTTATAATCCATCACCCTCTTTATGGCCACTTCCCGTACAGGAAGACTCGAACTCGAGAACCCGCTTTTTTTTAATGGTAAACTTTCTTACTTTTGCCAAAGTCCAAACCCTCCGTTTATATATAGTCACTATAATGACATAATTTCTAAGAGTTTTTGAAAAAAACAAGCTAATTGCATGCATTGTGTGTTTAACCTAATTGTTGTAGTTAGGTGAGCCACTTCCTTGCAACATGGCACACGCTCTGCTGCGGGTTATCATAAAAATTTTATATATTCTATAAAGAATTCTCGATCTGCATGCATAAACATGTAAATTATAAAGGAAACATTAGACCTAATATTCGAGTTGCATATAATGCCAGATTATTCAAAACATGGAAAGTACATGGTGTCCTCTTAATTGTCTAATTTTTAAAATACAATTACAGCTACATAAAGCATGTTAGGTTATCAGAATTAATAATGACTTATTCTATCACCATATTGCAAATTAATTGAAGAAAGGTAAAGGCTCACCAAAACCATGCAGCTAAAAAAACAAAACTCTATTACCTTCACAACTGTGCATTGTTTACCATAAAGTAAGCTTCTTAATTAATGCAACGAGTCTCCTACCCGCACGGTCACGCGGATGTCACATCGCTCATTATTTTATTAAAGATATAATGCAATAAAAATAAATATAAAGAATAAGTAAAAAAATATAATAATTTATTAATAAAATCATGTAATATAAAAATATAATAAAAATATATTAATGATTATATTTTATAAATAGATAATTTATTACATTATTCTTTTTTCATGTGTTAAGATTTATTATAACTTAGAGACATTAAAAAAAATGAGGCAAAAATTATCCATCTGCTTCCATTCTCCCAATAAATAATCAAAAAAAAAACTGAGATGTATTTTTATATCAGGTATCATTTAGGTCATTAACAATGAATAATAAATTTAATACATTTAATTGATTGTGATTATAATGCTAAATGGTTTTTAAATTGTGGGCTGCAGTTTATTAAGCTCGACTCGGTGACGCACCTAAGTATTGGTAGGGGAGTCTCCTAAGTGAAGTTTTCTAGGTACACGAGGACTCAAACCCGAGACCTCGCGTAAGCGGAACAAGTCGCTTACTACTTGAACCAACCTCAATTGGTGAAGTGTTTTCTAAAGGCATTGAGATAATCTATTGACTTTGGTATCAAAGTTATTAGTGGAGAGGAAATCATTAAAACCCCAACACATTGTTATCAAATTAAAACTTGAAGTCGTTTGCAAGATATACTACTGGTCTTCAAGTCTTAATTAATACAGATTTGGAACAAATCCACACAGGTTGTGGAAGCAGTCTCCAGGAACCAAAATCATGGAGGGGCTTGACAATCACCTCTTGTAAGTTGAACATCCCACAATCACGGCCTCCATAATCAAACGTATGGTCTGTGTTCAGCCCCTCCCAACTATCATCATTCAAGTAGATACCGTTCCTTTCACAACCAGGAAAATCATGAGCCGAAGATGACTTGGAGTTTTTAGTTCCCACAAAAAGAACTCTATCTTTCAAATCCTTCAGTTCCTCCCATTTTTTCTCACTGGAATCATCACCATCAAGCTTGTATAGACGGAAGTTACAAGGTTCATCTTCCCTGATGGGTTGACCTTCATCATTCACACGTTCTCCAACAAATCTGTCAACAACCAACATATCACCTGAGGATTATTCCACCAAGTAACATTTGATTGAGCACACATCTTCTTCTGAAAAATGTCCAGGTGGTTGATTAATCATCTTTACTGGAAAGAGTGGCTTGATATATTCTTTCTTCTCGGGCTGGAGACTACGGTAATCCCACACTTCAATTGAAAAATCACCTCTTAATGCATAAACTAGATTGTTGTGGGACATGATGCATGTCTAGGTAATCTAAAGATGAACCCTCAAGAATCTTCCTCTCACGTTCACTTGGCTTATAGAAAGCAATATTCCTATCATAGAATGAGTATAGCGCTACAATAACATAATTCTGGTCACGAGATGGGTCTGATGTCAAAATAGCCTTCATCGGATGTGCCTAGCCATTCTCTTGGCTGGAAAGAATATTGTGAGAGATCGCCGGGATGCCGATGGATGTTTTGAAGAGATTTGAATGGGGGACAAAGGGATTAAGCAGGAACATGCAACCAATTCTTTCATGCAAAAGAACCAACCAACCATGAGATGAACCTACACAGTAATTAATAATCATCATCAGGAAGCTCCCGGCTCAGGTCATGCATGTCACGAACAACCTTGTCTTTGACACTGAAGTAGCAGCTGCTTGTGGTGGCAACAACGTTGTCTTCCTCGTCTTCAAATGTTTCCTCAAAGGAGGAGTATATATAACCTATCTTTAACTGAAAAAACTGTGTCAAAAAAATAAAAGACCGCTGGAATTGTTCTCAATTCTTAAATTAATTTCATCGAACCATCCAAATTGCACTTTTACTTAGCGATTCTATTCTTATCGAACTATATACCAAATTACACTCTAAATTTACTAATCATGGTTAGATTAGGGAGCAGCTTCCGTCATAATTAAGCCAAGTTGATTCACCTACATACATGTATTCTACCAAAAAAGAAAACCATGCATCTATACGGGTAGCTCGAAAATCTCCCGCAATACCACTAGCAAAAATGTGTAAAGTAGTAAAAATAACTAGAATTTTTTTAAACCACGAGTGTCTGGTCTGTGACATTTTATGAATTTGATGCTTCTATTCTTGTGCTTGGCTCTTGCAATTTCATAGCTGGCCCTGGATTTCTTGGCAGTAGTCTAGCGCGAACTCTATCCTTCTATTTCTCTTTTAAGTTTTTTTTTTCAATATTTCTCTTTTTCTCTTTTAACTTTATTTTTTTGGAAAATATTTCTCTTTAAAACAACGAACATACGAAGGCAAGAATGTCAAAAAAATTTGACCACGACTTAAAGCAATAGTAAAGCAAAATATAAATTAACAGTTATACTTAAAAATTTATACTAACCAAGTTTTTTCCTAAATAAGTTTTATGTGTATACTTTTAAAAAACTAACCATGTCCGTGTAATCCACGGGTAGTATTAGTTTTAAGAATTTTATTTCCTAGATTTCTATTCATTTTTTTTACATAATATTAGCACTTAATATTTTATATTTTATATTTTAGTATTAGATTTCTAAATTCAAAATTTTAAAAAATATACCACTTAATATTTTATACGGCCAGTACCGGCAATTGGAAAAAGAGGACCTCACTTAATATTTTATATGGCCATTAGTTTCAATTCTTTTTTCTCTTTCAGATTGGTTGAGCAGCAAGTTTAATGCGTATACTATTAAAATAATTTTAAACCATACATAATCTAAAAAAATTAAAAATTTATAAAGAAAATATATTTTTTTAAAAAATACTAACCAAGCCCGTGGAATCCACGGGTAGTGAACTAGTATAAATTAACAGTTATACTTAAAATAATAAGTTGCAGAACAATTTCACACAAGCAAAATAAAAACAAAAACCCTGCAATTGCAATTAACATTTGGGGATGAAAAAATGCGCACCACGAGGACTAGGAAATGAAACTCTATATACGATTGCACCAAGTAATGCTTCTCAGAATACAAATCTTCACTTAATTTATATTTTGCTTGGATCATCTCTTCGGTACATACGCTTAAATTGAAGCATCAGTTTTTAATATGCATAAACTTGATTGTTATAGCCCGTGATATCACTATAACCTTTAGATGAACCCTCAGGACTAATCATTCCACACCTTGTCACCTTGCTCTTAAAGAAAGCAATCTCTTCGTGCACTACTTTAGTGTACACTACCATAATCCCATAATTCTTGTTCCCGGGATGGGTCTGATACTCTGATGTCAAAATAGCTTTATCAATACTATTACAATTTATTCTTTTTCGATGAGCGCAAGGAGTTAGAAGAGATGACCATAGTGTTGGCGCCGGGAGTAGCCCGATAACCACGGGGCAGCAACCACGGGGCAAATCATGTCACGATTTCATCTCGGTCCCAGCCGAACCATCGGCTCCGCTACCACTTGTTGGCGTCGGGAGTAGCCCGATAACCAGGGAGAAAACATGCGAGGCCCAAGTGAGATCCACACGCGTGGGCTTGGACACCACATGGTAACCCAAAACCTTAAAGCATTGGGTATATGGGTCCTCTCCACTAATATATCATTCACTTGGTCTCTTTTCATGGATACCCAACACATAGATGGAGCACAAAAGGATAGACAATAGTTTGCATCGGGCGATAATCTCTCCAAATCTTTACACTAAGATCATAACACCACTTGAAGAAAATGCACAACAGATTGGGGACCTGAAGCGGAAGATGGATACACTAGAAAGCAAGGTAAGACGAGATATTAAGAAGTTTTGCATCAAAGGAGAGTGCTCTAAGAATGCTAGTTATTCGAGGAGGAGTGAAGCCGTGCAATGTCCCCAAGAGAGTCTATGAGTGCAAGAAATCAAGTGTGACAACCAAGGACATAAAGCCTATTTTCACAAGGTTGTCATTCAAAAGCAAGCCGGTCGAAGATGATATTACCGCTCCACCACCCTCCAAATCCAAAAGGTTACGGAAGAAACCTTCAAAGTCGATGAGGAGACTTGCTCCATTGCCTTTGCCGGCCGAGCAATTACTTCAAAGATGTATAAGTAGAGGATTGTTAAAGCCGTTAGAACCGCAAGAATGACAACCTTGTGGTTTTGAAACTCTTGGAAGTTTGAGTGCAAACTTGTTTGCATAGTGGAGGAACTCAAGGGGTGTTACTCCTTTCCTTCTGGATCTAATGTGTGATAAGAGATCCCTTTTTCCTTTTCCTCCAAATGTCATTGAGCTTCTGATATGAGTAAAGTCGCCTGTTCGAGTTTTATCTTGATCATATTGTTAGTGTTAATCGTGCTCATCTTTCAGGAAATTATAGTTCTTAGTAAACCCCATCATAATCGGGTTGAGCGAAAAACCATGCCTTGGAACAACCGATAAGACAGTTTTTTTTCTTTTTTCGTAGAACCCCATATTTTTTTATTAACAACTGAAAGAACAGAAGCTTGATTCTTTCATCCAAAATAGAGCCATACTACAAAGATTGATGAACTCTTGACATCTAATATTTGCTAAGGCATCTGTGCTATTAGAAGTTAGAACAACTAAGACACCTAAGACAAAAAGGCAACCAGTAGTTGGAGAAGAATGTGCCATTAGAACAACTAAGACATATAAGACGAAAAGGCAACCAATAATTGAAGAAGGATTGACAGAATGAATAGCATGAGGGTTAATGCCATCTTTGGGAGAGTAGACCAATGCCTATGAGAGTTGCAGCACTGGAAGAGATCAACGCCTGAAAAAAAAAAAAAAAAAAGGAGATGGAGAAGGATAATTCATAGGCCTCAAAAGCGACTTTCTACACCAACTTGATCCTAGCAATCTTGGAAATGTTTTAAGCAAATGCAAAAGACAGTGTCCCAAGTTAGTTATTTGCATAGAAAACATGTGAAGTAAGCACTTAAAAGTTAAAACTAATATGAGTTAACCAAAACCACGATCATCATTCATCACTTAATTTTCTTATCTTTAAACCTCTGAGAATTTAGAATGATTAGGATTAAAAAAAAAATCTGACAATATATAGAGATAGAGCGTAGAAAGTGAAAAAATTATACTGGATTCGGTAGTGGGACAATAAAAGGGGGGTAAACAAAAACATCCCCAACATTTCATCCCTACTAGAAAATCTACAATTCAAGACCAAATGAACATATCCCCGTTTCTAAAGTAGAATTTCTGCATATTCCAGGGAAGAAGACTTGCACACATGCCATGTTTAACAAGGGAACGAATCAATTCACATTATACTGCAAGCTTTGACATTGTCATCACTGAATATGTGATGGAGGCCATTACCCTTTGGTGGGTCCTTCTGCCCGCTATAAACAGCATAAAGATTTGACAATGGTTTTGGTGGTGGAGGTGGTCGAGGAGGGGGCGGCGCAGGTAGAGGAGGCAAACCCCCCATTGGTGGGGGTGGCATGCCATAAGGGTGAGGAGGATGGCCAAATAGAGGTGGTGGTGGCATGCCGTAACGGGGAGGCAAATGGCCAAATGGTGGTGGTGGTGGTAGCATAGGTGGCATGCCATATGGATTTGCCATATATGGAATTGCATACCCTGGGGGCATGCCTTGATGATAACCTCTTGGACTCACCCCTCTCTGCCCAGGCAAGCCAAACCCACCTGATGCATTATAATCATGGTTAGGAAATGGCATACCTGTAGGCTCATCAGACCCTTTTGGGGCTTTGACAATATTATGATTTACAGATCTTGTTTTTCCAATTTTATCATCATCATCATCAGCATCAGAATCAGAATCACAGGTGCAGGATAACTCTTTCACTTGCTTATCTTGCTTGCTCTTCAGGACTTGCTCAACCTTGCCAATTTCAGTTTCTATGGTATCCTTTGCATTTGTCATAATCTCCGACTTCTTCCCAACTTTTGTGATTGCTTTTCGAATCATACTAGGATCAACAAAGCCAGTGACTGTCACTATCCCAGCTTTTCTGTCTATGTCCACACCGAGCACTCCTACACCATAACCAGATAAATAAACAACACAATTAATTAGCTAGCCAATATTCCTTTGCTCACATGAAGTTCTGTGAGTAAACATACATGCACCCAATAATTTTTTCAAAAAGTTTCTAAAATTTGAACAGCATTATATGAACTATGAACTGCAAAAGCCAATATCACACCGTTTATTTCTTCCAATGCCCTATGGACTTTCATTGGACATTTTGAACAACAATTGAGTCTCCTCACTTTCAAAACACAAGTCTGCAGAGGAAAAAAAAAAAAAAAAGACCGTCATCCAGGGAAAAAGAATTCACAACTATGAATTTTTTTACATCCGAATTACATAAATAATCCCAACCTCCAAACCACCCTCAATCCCATCCACTGAGATCGAACCTTTGACCCCCACGACCAGGAATTGAACATACAGACTAAATCTAAAGGATTAATTATGCAGAAAAAAGACTAAATCCCACTTCTTTTTTGCTCTATCTACTAGTTTAGTCCATTTCGAGCAGGGTCCACCTACTATAGGGTAAAACTATTATAACTAAACAGAGTGTCTCATGGAAAAAATACATTTCGGGATCACATACCGGAAGAGGGCCGCGATTCTCTGCCATCGCCAGAACTTTTAATTGTCTGTTGGTAAAGAAAACCACTGCAGGATCGAAAAAAACATAAGTACCCTAGTACTAAATATTGATACAACAATTGTTAACAAATGGAAACGAAAATATATTGATTACAAATTAACATGTAATATCAATTGTCAAAAAATGGAAATGGAAATGAAAATATATTGATTACAAATTAACATGTAATAAGCTAGCAGCAAGCCAAAGAACTTCAAATAAGTACGAGGAAGAACAACTACCTTTATGCAAAGAGAAGTTCGATGTTGCTCTCAAATTCAAACAAAGTAGTAGTTTGATTTTTAACGAGTGAAAAATGGGGACCGATTTACCACTTTAAATAACACAAAAGAGTTTCCTCAAATAAAAACAAAGTAATTAGCGAGAAAAAAAAATCACCCCTCAAAGTTGAAATCAAAACCTGTAAAAAATGGATATTTTCCACCAAACACAAGATAATGGACCTAAGATAATGGAGATCTTAATTCCCAATAAATACTTATTTCTATTATTTTCATAACCAGCAATCTAATCTTTTCGAAAATATATATTCTTCCCTAATAGAGCAAAGCAGCCAACTGTACCAAATAGGCAAAAATCCATGATCACATATTGGACTTGAATGTTCCAATGTTTTAGGATTTAGTCAAGTATTAAGAACAATCGCAATCATTAGTAACCCCAAAAATTAGGTTATTTTATGGAAATTATTTAGTTAAGGATTGAACTCTTGATCTTTTAGACCTCTCGCCCCTTCCAGTCTACCCGGTATTTTTTGGGGGGGAATATGATCATGCCTCACGGTCACGGGCTTCTACACACTTCACAATATTAGACCATATCTTATTTGTCTTTCTCTTTATGCACATCAAAAACCCTTGACATTAATTATTCTGTAATCTGTATGGTATGCTTAATCTGTAAGCTTGATCAGATATTGCTGCATCCAAAAAGCTGGTCAACTTCTCCTTCCTCATATCTCTATAATCTTTCCGAGTTAAAGTCTTTTTTTTATTGAAAGGAAATCATTATTTATTTTCTCTGTAACTCCTAGCTTAATAGTGAACCTACACAGGAATAATCATCACCAAAGTCAGATCAAAAGAAAAAGAAAAGAATAATCATCACCAAGGTCCTGGCTCATGTAATGCATGTCATAAACAACGCTGTCTTTGAGACTTAAGTACTGGTGGCAGGCACATGGGCAACATTTAGCCGGATGTGGCAAAAGAAGAAAAAAAAATGCATTGAAGAAATGAGAAATAGTAAACCTTTCTCCACAACTTTATATTTTTCTAAAATACCTATGAAAAAACGGTTTATCCCCCTTGCCCTTAAATCAAAAGAAAACTACCCAGGCTACAATCTCAAAGGTTAACATAATAATAATCAACCTAGTTCTGACAAAATAATAATGATAATAATAATCAACCTAATATCTAGAAAGTCCTCGAGTATTTCCTGATTTCATACATGATCGAAGGGATAGTTATAAGATCTTTATTCAGGGCGGACCCCCCGGGAATCCTCTTCATGCAATCTGTGAGCCGGGTGTAGTAAAGCAGGAGCTGAGTTAAGGCAGCCCTCAAAATTTCCATACCACACAAGAAGTTACTGAAGGAAGTAATGACATCCTTGTGCATCAGTTCTATTGCAGCTTTCCACCGGCTTGCAAAATCCTTCACAATGGTCTCAACCTCAGAAACACTCAAGGGTTTCTCAGAACTGGAACTCTGCTCCTCCGCTGGACACATAACTTGCAAATAAGGCCATTTTCTTGCATAGTCTAAATCAGTTGAGATCTCATGCACATTAACTGAAAACATGGACTTACAGGCTCGGGTCTTCACAAACTTGATTAAGTCGCTAAAATGCTCCAGTAGTAGCTCCTCCTGCAGGCAACGCAAACGCAATACAGACACATAGCCAATGAAATGCCAGTAGCAGAGCTAAAGCAGAATTGACAAAAAACACCTCTGTTGAAATCTAAAGGAAAGGCCTCTTAATGATCAAAAGGACACTAATAATAACTAAGAGTCTAAGGCTAAGTTTGGGAAACAAATGAGAGGGGAAAGAAAATGGAAAGAATGAAAATGGAGAGAATGTGATGTGGGGAGAAGAATTTAGTAATCTCTCATCTTGTTTGGAAAGAAAAAAGGTGGAGGAATGAAACTGATGAGAAAAAAATCAAATGTACAATAATAACCTCGTAATGCACAATTTTATGAAATAAGTAAAAAAGGTATAATTGTCATTGTAACATTATGTTTACTCCAAAGTTTCCGTTCTCTCCACTTTCTCTCCAATTTGGAGAGATTGAAATTGTGTGGGCTCAGGAGAAACAATTCTCCTCATTTTCTTTCCCCTCCGTCTTTCCTTCATTTCCCAAACAAGTGATTATTCATTCTTCCCCCTCACTTTCTCCTCACCCATTCATTCCCTCCACATTCTACCCTTTCCAAGCTTAGCCTAAGATGATGCTCAGATCTGATCTTATAGAGCAGAAACAATGCAATCTAAAGATCTTTTTTCCTAATAGAAATTATGAACAAGTTTTTGGTTGGTCTTCAAGAAGAACAAGAGCACGAACGAGATGGGCAGGAACACCGCTGTGTAATTGAGTTGTAATGGAAAGAAAGGGAAAGACTGCTGCAATAAGAGATCTGAAGCTGCGGGTGGGGTTTTGGGGATAAAAAGGCAGTGGAACAGTAATAATGAAAAAAGCAAATTATTTGATGTGCCCATTTGTTATGAATATACTCCACGAACCATAAATCTTAGTGCTTAGTGTGTCTTTCAGGGCTGCAGAATTATGTTTACTTTCAAACTTAAGATTTTCCGTTATTTACTTTTCTTGTAGCATAAGAATAATTAATTAAATAGTTTCCTTGTTAGTATAGGTTTCGTTTTATTTGTCTCCTAGATTCTCTAGGTTACAACTTATGTAACTGTTGGTCTCTATTTATAGGGACGGTTATTTTCAATAAAGGTTAAGCAAAGAATTAAGTCAATTTATGTTTTATGAGATTTGAGATCTCTCTCTAACGAGAACTCAAGGTAGCCTACTCCCTTTGAAGAGTTGCAAGGTTAGCTAACTCCCTTTGAAGAGTTGCAAACAAAGGTAAATCAAGAGGCAAGAATAATCAAGGTCATCCCCTGTGACGAGATCCTATCTTAACACCATTGTTAATTCAATGGCTTTTCTTTAACTTTTTGTGATAAGCATATTTTGAAAATGCCAACATATCAAACACTTAATTTGCATATTTGCACAATATCACAACTTTCCATGTGAAGCTTATTCAGCAGCAGCAACTTACCACAAATAATGCAGTATTGCTTTTAAGCAGGTCCTCAAAATGTAATTGAATTTTCCCACCATCTGGACCAGCTTCCTGAAGTAGACAATTTCGAAGAATCAGACAGCATGCCCGAAGGCAGGTCTTAAGAACAAAGCAAGGGAAGTAAAATTATTCTATTCAGACCAAAGTAGAACCTAACCTTACCAAGGACAAAATTTTAGCTAATCCAACAAAACACATGCAATGATAAATCTACCTTCAGTACAGAAATCGTCATATCGTAGTTGTTTATAAGAAACACAGTCTGTAACTTGGGCTGTGGGAACAATCTAGCAAGCTTGATAAGCAAGTCATCAATGGCCATTCTAAGCCGTTCCAGATTCAGATCTAGCTGCATAAATTGAGAAGCAACACGCATAAGCAATTTATTATAAACAACAAAACACAAACAAAAGCAATATAATATTTCACTGCCAAAGGTATCTTGCCTGTCCATCTTCATATCCAACATTAAGATGGATAAGAGAAGCGGTAAATTCAGCATAACGCCTCATGACATAATGAGGATGAACATCATCTTCCCACAATGTCTTTACATTTGCATTTCGAAGGCTGCTAAGGTGCAAGTCAAATACCATCTTAAAGCGAGGCCATAAAGCAATGTTGACCTGTTTGATTCAGTTAGGGATTAGTCTACATTATGATTAGTTTGTATGTGATGCAAAAAGGTTAATAAATCTAAAACATAAAGAACAAATGGTTGTCTAGATAGCTTTGCAAAGAAATCAGTCTTCCACAATACATGTACTTGAGTTAGCAAACAACCAACTCAGTCTCATGAGAATATGGAGGGCAATGCGGGATCATATCAGCTGATCTCGCATGCATATCTTGGTTGATGCAATGATCCAAAGGAATAAAAATCATTGCAAGTAACAGGAGAAGAACTTACTTTACAAGAATAACCATATTTTAATATGCAGCATGACGGATGCCAGATGTGATGTAGTAAGCTCATCAGCGTGGCTCAAACTAATTATCATGACTAACATACCTTGTCCAAGTATGAATCCAAGCATGGAATTCTTCGACGCGACATAATAAGCTGTGGAGAAAGATTAAAACGTCAGGGAGTAGATAATTCCAACCTTACCAATGATACTGTTAAAAAAGGTTGCAAGTAATAAAAAGCAAGGATCAAGCACCTGATGTTGATGTATGATGCGAATCATAAGCATTAGGCCTATGGCATCATAACAATTAGGTAATATAGAAGTAAAGTGTTCGTCAACAACAGCAAATGGACCTGACAATAATACAACAATATCACGGAAATCATTAGCTCATCAGAATGTTGGTGTAAGAGTACGCAAACATATTACACTATTAGAAGACTAACAATTTGCAGCAAACCCATTCATTTTGTGCATCTATTTTATTTTTCAACCAAACTTTTGTCAGCTACACACCCGTGAAATTATTTCTCAAGACTCCACGCCAGTCATTTTGCCCACCATAGTAACACACATTGCACCAATTAAACTCATCAAGACTATTTACTAAAAGAATTATATCTATGTAACATAAAAAGGAACATCCTTCTTAAGTACCTGCAAATATATCATAAAATATGGATTCTTCCCCAAAGAATTCATCACAGAATAGATACCTGCAAGAAGAAAATGTTTATGTTAATCAGTGAAATTCTTATGTTAGTTTAACCCATATGCACTAACTCCGTGCTCTTATCTAGAAACAAAATTTAGGAGCGGAGTAACATAATCATACTCAGAAGTAGCAGTATCCATCAGTAGCTTATGCAAGCTCCTGAACAAGACCTCGTAAGGGTACTTTTGGGCGCTGGCTTCTGCTATATGTGGAATTAACGCTGGCTGATCTATCTCCTGAAACCAGTTACAAGATCACAATCACCAGATTGCCTAAGATGAACTTAAGAATTCAAAATCAAATTATGTTCATTATGTTCACTACCAGAGAGTATCAAATATTTTCTGAAGTAAAGAGTTCAAGAAAAAAACTTGTTGCTGAGAAAAATATTTTAAAAAGATTACTTTCATTCTTCATATGGCGAATGAAAATTTAGACAAATCTTACAAGGCATTGAAGCAGCAAGGTGACATCCTGCTACACATAAATATGCATGAAACCTTACAACAGAAAACAGTAAATGAGAGTAGCTACCTCTGCAAAAAGGGGCAAAAACGAAGAAGCAGATATGCCAAGAATAAAAAGGGCACATTTTTTTTTTGTTTCTTTTAATAGGAACATGTATTCAGAAAGAAAAACAATGTTAAAATGCATATTCTACTAAGCATTCCCATCTTCTACCAGCAATATCCATGATCTCCCTACACCATATATTAGAAACTAGTTTAAATAGGAACCGAGAAAAGCAAGTATTGAACTCAAAAACAAGAGGCCTACAGAATAGTGGGTTTTTCATAAGCAGATTTAAAGAACCGTCACCATGGGAAAACATGCACCATTATGCCCCAAGAGTACTCAATGCTTCATTTATCAAAAAGAAGCCTATGCAAGTTACAAATTACTAGAGCGCAAATTATGTCCGAATCAATTAGAAAAGGAAATAAAAACCTTCAAAATGTTAATCCTGTCCCCCAGAGCAAAAACGGCTGACCGGTTCTTCAATGGTTCTCTTGCCCTAGTGAAAAGACCAGCACTTCTAGTCTCTACACCTATCATATCACTTGATGTTGCTATATCTAACTGCAGTTTCTCTAGTGCTTGAATATAAGCACGAAAATGTGCACTCAGAACCTGCAAAAAGCAAAATAAGTGATTAGTTTCTGCCATGATTTTCAGCCATCAGACAAATAAAATAGAATGGGATATCATAATGTGGTCAATGGTATGTATGAGCATTAAAATAGACAAAGGCAGAACCCTGCAATCCCAAAATGTATCCACAAATTGAAAAGCTTCTTTCCTTCAGATACATCCGAAGGGACAATGAAAATACAGCAAACAGAAAAGGTAAATCAGATGTAGAAAGAAACCCCAATTAAGAAGGATTCTTTCACCTAGCAAATCAAACAGATTTAAAAAAAAAAAAAATACCAGCAACTGTAGGTATATGCTCTTTTCTCTTTTTCCTTGGAAGACAAGCTTTTATATGGATTAGCAGAGAAGCTCTTCTAAGCCGTTACCCTGCTAACTCTTAGCTCGGGACGGGAGGGTCTCAAACCATTGAAAGCAGATGCTCTAACCAAATTCATTGCTGCTGACGAATGCGAGTTAATTGCTGCTCTAATTTTGATTACTGATTTCAGATTCTAAGACTTGCTTTCCCATTCCTGACTATGCTTCTGTAAGACCACTCTTATTGAATTCTCAATTAAACTAGGAATCACAATTCAGATTTGTTCTCAATTTCAAGACCAATACAGATGTGGATGAGAAGCTGTATATAGTATATTTAATCAGTGACCTGCCAGGCATGCTTCTCACAAATGTACCATGTCTTCCAGCAAAAATGGAAAAAGGACAGGTGAAACAATGAAGGTCCAAACAAATCTTTAGTTGCAGAATTTACCTTGTTCATTGTATCAATGTACGCTGCACGGACCTCAGTATACACCTCCTTGCCATGATCCTTGAGGAAGGAAATGACATACCTACAACATCATATGACCATCTGGTGAACTACAGCAACAACTGAACAATATAATCACACACACCAGAACATAAACAAGACTCCAATTTAAGAAAACTCTTAGTTTAGAGAGCTAGAAATCCGATTGAAGATGCAAAGAAGTTGCATAACCGTACACATGGAATGATTGAAACAATCTACCACACAGCATATATGAAAAACATATAACTGCCATCTGTAGCTATCTCAAAACCACATTTTCCCATATCTATAGCTAGCATGCCTAGATGATAGCTCTAGAAACATGTCACAAAAACGGTTTAAGAACATCAGCTTTTAATAACATATTGACTTGCAGCTGCAATTAGAATTGAAACCTTGACCACCCAGAGACCGGCAAACATATATCTGTGCGTATGCACTGGCGTGGTACAGTATGACATATTGGTGTCAATTTAATTATGAAAAAAAAGACAAATAACAAAGAGCCCAAAGGAAAAGATCTGTGACCAAAAATTGCTCTTGCAATTCATGTGAACAAAAGGGTAAGAATTCAAGGGAACATATTTGGAGTAGGTAACAATCTTGATTTCCAAGATAAGCAGTTATATATTAAGAAAGATACAATGCACTGATCCTAAAAGCACAATTGATTAAATCATACAGATGACTTACTTGTACTTCAAAAGAACACTCTGTTGAAGGATCTGAATATTTGTTTTTGGTTTTCTAAGAGCATAGAGTTTCTGGACAATGAACTCAAATACCTGCAAAAAAGAGACAATACATAATTCATTTTTTCTTCATGCACAATAGCTAATAAGTTAAATGGAAAAACACAAATGTGGAGGCTAATGATTGACAGACATTTCTACATAGCCAACAATCTGACCAATAACGAATCTGTCCAGCGCAGACTCATATCAGGAATAAAAAACAGCTTCTCACAGATTAAGGCACATATGATTAAAAGGAAACTCACTAAAAGTAACACTAATAAATAATAGGAAAAAACAGAGCAATTCCCCACAACATTTTCAGGGCTTACCTTATTAGGAATGATAAAAAATGGGAATGACATGACAGGTTTTTTTAAGACAAACTGAGAAGATAAACTAGCCTTCTTTTTGTTACCAGCAGAATCAAAAGCTATAGAGTTTTATGTCAATAATAAAAGCGTGGCTTCGACCACCAGTTTTCAAGATTCGACAGAAGATGCATTCAAGTTGTTAAGAGTACTACTCATTCGTCTCAACCAGATTGAAATAACATATACAGAACATATGGGAATAGTGTTTAATGGAATATTATGCAAGAGTGTGATTGGTTGAGAGTAAGAAAATTTGCAATTATACAAGTTTGAAGATCAATAATTAACCAATACCATCCAAACAGCTGGTAACTGCAGTTACCGACCTTTGAAACTGCTTTCTGCCTTAGCTTTTCAAGTTCAGGCTGAACATCTTTGAGAGCTTTTGAGCTTTTAACCAAAGGATCCACTTCGACAAACTTCAACTTCTTACTAAGAATATCAAGAGTTCTCAAATATTCCTCATTCACCTGAATAAAATATTCCACACAAGTATATTAGTCCGGAATGAAGAGAGAAAACAACAAATGGAAAAAAAGTTATCCTCCTAACCACAAGTCAGCAGTAGCGTGGAAAACATTGTGCAAAATCACTTATACAGCGAAACTTGTGAATGTTGGCCCATTATTAGAGTATATGACTTTTGATGGCAATAGTTTCTTTTGACTCCAGTATCAACTCATTCTGTATAATTATATTTTAGTACCAATATCTAAGATCAATGAAACTTATTCAGCATTATATTAAGGGGTTTGATATCAAATCAGAAGTTCGCAATAAATAATAACAAAAGGCATTGATGTTATTAGCTCAAGGCACTGATAGCATGCATTATTAATTAGCAAAATCAGTTTTGATGTGTTATAATTTGAATAATACAAGTTCCATTAGTTATATAACTTGTAATGTTCAACGATTATTAATAGAGATAGCAAGACCAAGAAGTCTTTGGAAAAAAGCCTATAAGTTCAGGCTTTGTATTGAGTGAGAAAACAAAGACTGGGAAAGATAGGGCACTATTCAATAAGGGAAAGAAACTTGAGAATAAGATTAACAAATGGAATCTTGTTAGAAAAACAAAAAATTGTGAATGTCACCATGAATAATTGTAGTAACAATTCAGCCAGTAACAATCAATTGTTAGCGAGGGTATTTTTCCCTCCTAATCATGTAGACTTCATCGTTTAGTACAAAGTCCAGATTTTAGATTAGATTTGAAGTCAGTTTCTAGTTTCCGTTCCAAGCCAAATGAAGACACACTGCAATTGTGAATCCTACCATCATCTATTTTAACTGAGGAATGAATGCTGTCCAAATGTGACAAAATAATCATAATTAAAGGTATTTAGGGGTATAAGAATAACAACATCCTTAACACAAAATAAGATTACCTCTCCATCAACGATTATATCCACCATTCTGGGAGGGACTATAATGTCTTCAACAAATTTTGCCAGTTTTGATTCAGCCACCTGTTAGTATAGACCAATTCAACAATACATGAGACATTATGCATAGCAAGGAAAAAAAATCTATGTCTGAAGAAACAACAACAACCAATTAACAGCTGAGGAATGTCATCGTGATATGCATAACTAGATGTCCAAAACCACAGTGACAATAATAGTAGCAACAAAAACAGTGGCAAGTTCTATAAAGTCTTTTAATCTAGAAATAGAATTCCCATTATATAGAATAAGAGGTACATTACCCATCCCTACACTAATAAATGGTTAGATAGACTATTGTCAGTGCAAGTAATGTCGATAAATGAATGAGAATATAAATAATTTGATTCTCATTACCAACTACAATTTTTGTTCCCAAGAAAAATCTTTCAAGGATAAAAATTCAAAAAGTAAAAAATTTTCAGACTAAAGATAGTTTTAAAACTTTCAATTAAAATGTTTTCTTGTTCAGAGTTAACTGAAAATTATTTGAGTATTTTCATACTGTAGCCAGGGAAAGATTGTTTAAGGAAAAAATTTGGAATGTGTGTGTTTGAAGACCCATTGAAAGTTTGCCAACAAAAAATCAACCCAATATCTTTCTTGTACGCAAAAGAGTAAGAATTATAATCTCCATCACCACGGCCAATAAGCTGCAGATTTTTCAAATGAAAGAACAACATTGAAAGATGATAACAGACAATAACAACATTGAAAGATGAGAACAGACACTAACAACATTGAAAGATGAGAACAAACACTATCAACACTGAAAGATGAGAACAGACACTTTGTATAGAAATGCTACCTTGCGGTTCTTCAGTTTCAGACCCATGTCCATAGACTTCTCCTGGAGAATTTTGATGTCCGAACTTATAGAACCAATCTCAGCCTATCAAAATGTTAAGGAACAATGTAATTTAAAGAAAGATGAGGCAAGCCAAGATTAAAAAAAAAAAAAAAAAAAAAAAAAAAAAAAAAAAAAAAAAAAAAAAAAAAAAAAAAAAAAAAAAAAAAAAAAAAAAAAAAAGAACTACAAAAAGGAATTAGTTTCTGCCTTGACAGATTAGTCAAAGAAAACCAAATAATTTGAAATGCATCAAGCAGTTTAGAAGAAAAAGTTTTCTAAGTTTTCTGTATGACAGGGAATATGTTCTTAGCATCCTTTTAAAGGGCATTCTACTCAGAATATAATCAAGATGACACACATTTTCACAAGCCTTGTTATATCCCACAAAATATACATAATTAAACAAGCATACCATCAAAGTGTGAAAACAAACACCTGTGCATCCATTCATTTACTAATTTGCATGACAGAAATCCAAAATATTGGACAGTTGCAATCTTTTTGGGAGAAGTTTTTAATCAGTGGCAGCAGCCCATTTACACAAAATAAATGCATTGATGTGTATGCTGGTCACTATATGGACCGCGTAGACTCATGTTGTAAGAATGGAACCAATTCTACCCAATTATGATCAAGGAATGAAGTTTGTGAACAAAGTAACACTTATTTTGTGAAACAGATTTTAATAATTGCAGGCCTAATAGTATTAGTATTATAGAGCAACCCATGTGAGGACGCATAAGTGCGCTGGAACTGGAATAAGCAGTTGGATAATAAATAAATTCTTCATAGTAAAACTTTTATACCACAGCAGTTGCAGCCTATCTACATAGTTCTGGCCCTCCAGGATACTTTTAAAATTGTCAATTCATGGCCCCTAAGAATGCGGAAAACAGCCTTCCCTATTTGGTTCAGTAATCATAGCATAGCACATTAAAAAAAGGTGGAAATAAGCAGCAAAGCCAAGGATGGCATGAACAAGAATCCATGACAAGCATCAGTTTGAAGCAAAACAGCAGATTAGAAGTGTACCTGAAACCCACTGAGAAGAGTTTCCATCTGGGAGAGTATGTTGTCGCAGTCACGGATTTGTTCATGGAGAGACACCAGATTATCACTCTCTCTAATGTAATCCTGGAATTAAGAGAGATAGATTAAAACAGTTGTAAAGCAGGAGGATATGAAGAACATAAGAACATGAAAACGAAACCACCAGGTAGTATATATGAGGAGGAGAAGGAAAGGAAGGAAGGAAGAGACCGGACCTGGATGGAGTCTAATTCGACTTGCCTCAAATTATTCTCTACTCCCTTAGTGTGGTCTCTCAGCTTTATACCTTTAGACAAAATGTTGGCCACAACCTGCAAGGGAGGGTGAGAGACAGACACAGAGCAAATGGAGGGAAAAAACAGTAACAACAACCATTGGATAGGTAAAAAAGAATAAATAACACTAACATCGTCGTTCTTGTATTCCTCGAGCTCTTGCTCGAGTCCTTCAAGTGACAAATCATCACTGCAACCAAAAAGGTAAAATATTAACCGACGAAGGAGGAGGAGGAAGAGATGAGATCAGATCAGATCCGTATTGTGGGAGTGGAAAACTAACCTGCTGGCTGCATCGTCATCAACAGTCAATTCCCCAACGAATGCTCCTAAATCAAATACATTGGTGACCTCGCCGGCGAAAGCCGGTGATTGACCCTGTGCCTCTCCTAAATCAATAGTCCCCATGAGGTGCAGTAGAACCAACAGAAGCCTCCAAAACGACAAAAACGGTATTGATAGAAGACCGAGCCGACCTATACATGGAAAAAAACAGAGAACTAGATCACACTTTTTTCAGGCATTTTTCGTTTATCTAATCATCACACAAACAAATTAAAATCTGCTCCTATTCTATGTTTAAAGATCATCCATTGAAGAGCACAAATCCTCAGAAGTATCTGAGACATCACACTAACATAAATTATTTGCTGTTAAGCACAGCACCACCCCATCCTCGAGCACTTTAATGCCACCAATCCCTCTTCCTCCGCGGCCATGCCAACCCCCCACCTTAGTTTCGCCTCCAGAATTCCTGAACCGACTCCCTGAAATCAAGCTCAAGGCGCTCCGTGATATCAGGAACCAGATCATCGGTAACCGCACCAAGAAGCTCTCCTTCCTCAAGCTCGGCGCTGTTGTTGACTACCATGGAGCTGGTGTTGTGCAGAATCACGTCGATTGTTGTGGCATTGAACGGAAACTGATAGACGGCATCGCTTTGTGGTGCCACTGCAGCGCAGTTGGTGTGTCTTGCGTAGATGTCATGTTTCAACTACCCATCGGGAGAGGGAGAGGGAGAGGGAGAGGGTAGCGGAGGAGGGGTGGGGGTGGAGATTTGCGGCTTAATTCTTAGAATTAATAAGCAGTGAATCGTCGACGCGTACCTTTTAATTTGGGTTGATTGGATTGGTGGCTTGCAGATGAGAATCGAAGAAGAGAACTTTCATTCCATTCAAAATCAAGTCAAGTAAACGAAATGGAAAATCATCATCTGGGAAGAAAGTTTGCTCAGTAAATTGCTGAGTAAATTGTGCAGTTGCATGTGCTAGTTGATTGCAATGCCGTGGAATGTGAGTGAAAGAGACTGATCGTAGCGACTCTTAAACGGAGGGGGGGGGGGGTTCGTTGATCAATTTGCGGTGATCGTGTGCGTCGTCGTTATTTATTCCTTTATAAGTAAACTAGCTCGTCGCCTCCCGACTCCCGTTGCTTCGGCTACAAAAAGATTTTATTTATTATGTTA